>JAHHFK020003065.1:0-256074 GCA_024533555.2 Aedes koreicus
ATGTTTTCGGTAGTAGCATGCGTGTATTAGTGGATACCGCTCTTCTTGAGAATGTCAACAATAGCGTCAAGACTTCATTTTTGCTTGTCACGATGCGGACGACACCAGGCTGAAGCTGAAGGCGCAGCTGGAAATGATCCTCCGTGATGTTGTTCATCTCGAGGTTGTGGATGATGTTACAAATGGATAGCTGAATGGAAACCATAGCAGAAAATAGGCGGTAGACGTATCTTCTTAGGTTTCACCGAAGAGCTTTTGGGGTTGTCTACGGTATCGTCTACGGTATTTTCGTGTTCCGACAGAGCGTCGAACATGTTTTCAGTTGTCACGTTGTTAACCGACTTGCTGTCCATTGTGCAATCGGCAGAAACCGACGATTTACTGCTCGACGAGCGGGCACAGTTTGCACGAGATTTTTTTTTTTTAGGGTTATTGATAACCTCAAGACAAGATGAGGTTTAGTTTGTTTTTAGTACCTTATCATAATCCGGTCTGGATATGATTTTAATCAACAGGGAGGTAAAATCCTGCGATTTGGTCAATCTTCACCGGTGAAAGTTTCCCCAGGATGACAAATTACACGATTTAAACGAGTTTTTAACCGTGAAAATCGCAAAAGTTTTAGGTAAACAAGAGAACGCGGTGTTTAGCTCTACACTAGAAGGCTTTACCTTAGCCCTATAGAGAATTTGCAATCGTATAAGCATAGGGGCGGGAGTGAAAGTTTCAAAATTTAGGTCTGTCTTAATACTTGCTTGTATCACACCTGATGTCAGTGCCTTTATATACAACAAATATGTGTGTACCAAGAAGCAACGGACCATTTAGTCAAGCAGTTTTTCCAGTCCCTTTCTATCAGCGATTTCAGAAAATTGGTACAATAAACTGAAAAGGTTTTTATGAAACTCATTTATGTTGGTAAATTATAGAAGCAAGAACCTCAAAATGATTCGGAGAACCTCTGCCATCGGAGTTCCAGTGGTAGTAAAAACTGCTCGACTAAGTGATCCATTGCAAAGTTATAATTCTTCATATTATCGAGCAGTTTTGGGACAACCTTCTACCAACGGCTGTAAAGAAGCGAAGCAATAAATCAATCTTATGAACCGAGTTTCTCGAGACTGGAAGAGCACTCTTCTAAAACGCTTTTATGATTGTATGGTATTAGAGAACTTTCCTCCAAACTAGTTAAAACAGATAAATTTTAACTTTTTCATCCCTGAAGTTTTGAATCAAATTGATTTATAGTACTAAATTTGCGTTTTGCTTACCTCAAATCGACAATAAGACCATTTATAACGCATCCAAGAAAATGTTGCCGTATATTGCAGTCGCAAAAAAATATAATCAAAGTATAATGAATGAGTAATGAACTGAAAAACAAAAGTCAAATTAAACGATAACAATAGTAAGAGTCGTGTATCAACACCACGTAGACTTCCTGCGTTGCTTGAGAGCATTTTTCTTCCGTGTCATATGCAATTCGTCTGTGATCCGTTTTTCGATTTTGCCTGTAACGATATAAACATAATTGATTTCCACTCTGTGTAGTATTTTCTTTTGGCATTACTTTGCAGCTGTGGACAGCTGAACTTAACTGGATGTTGCAATTTGCATTTCAGCTTCTTCAAGGCGTCTTCGACTGTCAAGTAGCTTTCAACGTCTACAGTGATGTCCAGCTTGGGACCATGATTGTGACCCTTGACAAAAATCAAATACTCAAACGTTATTCCAGAGCGCAGTTGTCCGTCGCATCCAGCATTTCTACATTTCCAGACAATGGCATCCGTCGAAGGGAAGGACAGCACGCTGTAAATAAATTGCTTGTAAAGCAAATAAATCCCATCGTTGGCCGAACAATGGTCGAAACTTATTTCCGATACGATGGTTGGTTTTTTCAACGCTTCGGCAGAGGGCTGTATGGTCAGATTATACGTTGTGAAATTGATAGGCCCATGGTTGTGGGCTAAACCTGACGCAAATTTAAGGTTTTGGAAAACGATCATCGTAGCGGGACATGCTGTGGCCATGCACTTCCATACTATCTCCGCATTGGCCGAACTGCTGTGGCAAACTTCTCTACGATACCAGTTGAGGGAAAAGTGCATGTAGTAGTTTTTTATATCTTTGTAGAAAGTCAACGATGTCTGATCCGAGAGTGAGGTAACGTGGATTGTACAAGCCTTGGCATCGTTTGGTTTGACTTCTTTTGTTGAGTATACAACAGCTTTCACATTTTGCTTCTCAAAAGAGCTTTCTGAAAGCTTTGACGTAGAGGCTAAATGCACGTTACTGGGTGTTAACAAACATTCCTTTGCCGTCGAACTTTGAATCTGAGTTGTTGCGGATTCAGAAAGTTGAGTGCGTTTCATCAGTAAGGATGCCACTCTCACAAGAAAGTCCATCTGCACAGATTATGTACGTTTGGATGCATGGTTGTCGATTTTACACATTTTATAACTACGTAGATCATTAGTTGTAATGATCATTCCTAGGCAGGTTTTTTCCTTGCAACGCCAGTAGATTTGCGATGGAACTACATTGCAGTCCACAGCTTCTTTGTAATACCTATGGGAATCAACGAGGATAGATGGTTTCTCCCCTTCCGTGCTGTACTGAATTTCGGTCAATCCCGAATTTGACGGGATTGCTTGTGGCACATCTTTGTCTTGTATTCTATCACTTACGCCGTCCATCTGATCCCTTAGTTGGTTCCGAAGCACACAAATGCGTTTATCCATTTTAATTAACTGTCTAGAATGGTTGCGTTTTCTCAACATTTACTTCAACACTGATTCTGCATGTTTACTTACCTCTGATCGCTGGAATGTTTGGCATGATTGTGTGCTCCGTAGATCCAGAACTTGCTGAAGTCGTTTTCAACCAACAGTTGACAGGGGCAGTTGGACAATTCGCAGCGCCAAACAAGCAAACTTTCCTTCCTATAGACACATCCATCGAATAACATACAATATTCGTTCTGTGCTCCTGAGTAATGCTCACTGTACAACATCAAGTCGAATATTCCGCCAAATTTGCTTTGTTCTTGTTTCTCCAGGAGTAGTTCCACTTGCCGAAATTAATGGACGCTCATTCCACTTCTGCAGTGCGCGAATCTTCCGAATCTGGAAATCGCTATCCTTACAACGCCGTCTGAACGAGTCGAAATCTTCTAGCTGCTGAACACAGCGAGACCCGATTCTTGCGTTTACTTCCTCTGTCGGGATGAGCTGAAAAAATATATCAGTTTCTTTCATCTGAAAAGATGGGCTTCGAAACATACCACTATTTCCGCCAGCAAGCTAATCTTGGACATCAGTAATGTATTCGATTCACTTGGTCCTTTGGGGAACATTGCGTGAAGTTCGTAGATGCTAGACAGACACAAGCGACAATAGTCCTGTTCCACGTAGCGTGCTGACAGCTCGATAGACATCGTTTTATTTCTCTTCTCACTTTTGATTATGAACCTAGTTTATGGAGAAACAAAAATCCCAATCTATTTAGGTTTTGCTTTAGCGATTATCGAATAACAAAGATATTCATAAAATGCGTATATCTTTATGCGTATATATTTATATGGAACGCAATGCGAATGGCAAACTGGACGTTTTAGCTTGTTTGATTGTTTTGTTTGAAATGTTCTGCACACGGCCGTTGGATCTCATGCTCGCTTAAAATAACCAACCGAGCAGGTTAGATGAAGGGAGGCCTGTTTTCTTTTCATTAAAATTCCTTCCACAGAAAAAAAAATGTAATAAACATCAACGTAATTGATTCTAACGTATTAAAAACTGATGTAATCAAGGAAATACGATGCACAATAACATCCACTTAGTGGAATATTACATTGGTCTTACGATTACATCAGAAAAAAATATTAGTTGCATGAATGTAATAATCACATATTAAAAACATAAATATTACACAAAAACCAATGCACATAAAGAACTCCGCAAAAAATGTTAAATATTACACGATTTTGATGCTTTATCGCATTTTGTTTTATGTAAAATTTAATCTCACAACACTGCCAAACTTGTTGTTTTTTTTTAGCGAATTTGTTTTCGATTCAGTTCCAAACTGGATCAGGTAACAAAATTGGGTTGGCTTTTTGTGTGTTAAACATCAGTGTATACGGTTTTATTTGTAACTCCTATCGGGTTGAGGTTTGCGCTGACAATAAGTTCGGGAATCGCAGGTTGGAACTAGTTCCAACCTAGGTTAAAAAACGAATTTGATATTTTTGTTTGTCCACAACACCGAAAATTTTCTTCGACGTCGCGGCCGTTTTTTCTTTCATTAATCCAAACAAGTTCGAAGATTCATCCGCGGAAGCCCTGCTCATACGCCCTAACGCAGATCAGTTACCTTTCGAACTTGAACAAGAAGAACTTTGCCACGAACAGTCGTCAACTAGCACAGTTTGTGAAAGATTTTGGATTAGAAGCTGATCGCCATTTGCTGCGTTGTCTATTCTCTGCGGTAGATTTTTCCAGTAGTTTGACTGGAGGGACCGGTTGAGACATTACCACCCCGGGGACATTCCAGGAATAATAGCAGTAGTAGCAGCACAACCACAAATACTATCAACAATAACAACCAGCCGCTACCCACTGTCACAGCAAGCTCGATTGCTGTCGTCGGAATTGGACGGATTACTGACCAAACCGCAATTGGTAGGGACGGTTTGCTTTGAGGTGGACAATCCGCTACCGCATCAAAGGACTTTAACACCGTCGATAGGTCTTGTAACCCGCATCGTAAAACCACTCAACTGTTCGCCAATACAGCGAGCCGCTTTCTCCGGAACTGTTGCTCGACATCCTATCGATTATATCCAATGAAAAACACCTGGACTTCGGTTTATCGGACGTATCTTACGGCAGGTTTGTACAGCAACTGTGTCGAGACTTCCCTCGGGATCGTGTTCCCCTTTCGAATCTCTTAAACGTGCGGTCGTTCATATTCATTGTCGATTTGACTAGTCCGTCTCGCAGGCGGGAATATCTTTATTAATCAGTTCGTTTATTTGTTAGGCTGGCGGGAATATCTGAAGTTGGAGAAGTGGCTAGCGGACAAAATTCGCGAACACGGACAACCGTTCGTCATGACGATCATCAAGTTCCTCCAACGACGTTTCCCGCAAATTATGATGGGTAAGTTTTCCGACGAACAGATCCCGAAATCGGCCCACCTACCCCCAGAGACGTTGACCACTATATTGTTTGCAGGCGTGTGTCGGGAATGTTAGCCAAGAAGTAGCTGAAATCATAATGAGTATGACTCAGTGCAACCTGCTATTGTCTAGTAAGAACCGTGCCCAACAAGTACAACAGCAACAACAGCCTCCCCCACCAGGTGTGGTCAGGCCGCATCGTGTTCTGGAAGGTCCTTTCAGTGCATCTGCTCTTGGCGTGCAAATCTTCCCAGGGCCATCGGTCGAATTGGCAAGCAATATGGCAGGATTGAACCTGGGTGTTCCTGGTAATAGTGCGTTCAGTTTCTTTTATCAACACCAGCGTCACCTTCCAGACTTCTTGAAGGCCTCCGAACAGCTCCTTCTCGTTAATGTCGATGCCGCCAAGCGCCCCTGTGGGAAACATTGGACGCCTACCGCAAACTCCCACTGGGGATAAACTGACCTTACCGAATTCAATATGTTTGATTCATAATTTCCGTTAATGTAAAATTTCACATTTTTATAAATGCATTCATATCATCTTCCTTTCGTAATGCAGGTCTATTGTGACATGATCAAGATTCATGTAATTCCCGTTAATGCCTAGGATGTATCGTTGTTAAATTAAGGGTTTGCATTTGTTATTGTTAACCAAATCGCAATGATAAAGACTTAATATGGTAGTTCTCATGTAATTCTTCATAATGTAGGGTTAGATGATCGGTAACATTTTATTTTGTTTATGTTTGTCAATTAGATATCTGTGTTATTTTTAATAATAAAACCATCTTTGTGTTTTATTTTTGCTGTAAACTTTTTTTTAATTATTTAATAACATCCGCAAATTACATTTACACTATAAGTTTTACATTGCTCGCTTTGAGTCGCGACTATGCAGTACGTCGAATTGATTCACGTTGACTCGATCAGCTACGTTGCCTCGTTTACATCAACCAAATTACATCGATAAGCAGTGCATCATTTTTTTTGTCTACATCAACCAGCCAGCTACATTAGCCAGCCATCACATGAGTGCAAGCGCCAGGGGGTAAGTCACTCGGCCACCTTGTGTTTCCCCCCCTAAAAAAACCACCCACCCCACACACACCACACTCACCACCACAAAAAAAATAAAATTTTATTCATCTCTAGCAATTGGTATATTGTTGTTTTTTTTGTTTGTTTTCTTTTTTTTTTCTCTCGTGTTGTTTCAATTAGGTAAAAGAGGGAAAAAAAACAAAATAGAAATTAAGTTGCAATTATGATTAATTGTTGTATTGTAATATTTGAAATTAAATAAAAACACCAAAACACAAACCGCAACAAAAAAACAAAACAAAAACGCAAGAGGGACGTGGCCCCTGCCCTTAATCGTATGCTGCGTGCAGGTTTCGCCATATCAAATTGTATTTGATTTTTTTTTGACTCACTTTCGTCAAAAGTGGAGTCACTCAAATTTCAGTAAATGTAGCTGGGATTGACAAGTCGATAAATCAAAAACATCCATCTGATTTGAGTCGATGTTTTTGATTTGTCGACTTGTCAATCCCAGTTACATTTACTCAAATATGAGTGACTCCATTTTTGGCGAAAGTGAGTCGAAAACGACTCAAAATTGAGTTGAAATGGCTGGCCGTGTTCATTTCACGAGAGTGATTTAAGATTCAAGAGAAATCGACATTTAAAGTCATTGTTTACAAATGGCTTTTAGGCCCTTAACATGAATTGAAAATGATAAGTATGTGTGGCCACAAATAGTGGTTATGAGTACACATAGGAAGTATCATTTATTGATCACATTGCAAAAATCCATAAGTCGGACACATAGATATAAACAAAGATTTTTCATTAGGGCCTAACTGACAAACGAATTTCTCGTCATTGAAAACTCGCCTAATCATTCCACCACGGGCATTTCGAAGAGGAAGAGTTCACCTATCCGATAGAATTGAATGCTTACATGAGTAGCCTTTGTGCCACGAAAAATTTACGCAAGGAGCCATTGTTTACGTTTGTCAATTAGGCCCTAATGAAAAATCTTTGTCGATATTATTGATTGCAGTTAAAATTGGACTCCGACAAAAACAGAAAAAGTGTACGTTTACGAATAAGTGCACCGAAGACAACAAAACGATTTGACGTAAACGTGCACTTTTATCACACTTTAAAATGCGCAAAAAGCACTTCTAGAGTCCAATCACAACTGCAACCAGCAATATTATCATTGCTTTTCTATCAGTGCCGTGTACAAAGTTTCATCCCAATCAGAGAGGGTCATGAAAGATTATGTCATTTTTTGGCTGATTTCACCTGGAAGTGCTCCCAGTGACGGCTTCATATGCGAAAGTAAACCGTTGATTCTGAATAGACACGCTTCTTTATCTTAAGAAGGATCTGATTTCAGTTTATGCTTCGTGAGGCATTTTTGTTTTCAAATTGATTGAAATAATCTGCTGCCTTACTGTACTCAGTTGTTCCGAGATCATTTTTACATTATACCTCTGGTGAGTGGACAAATTATGCTGTATAGTGGATGCTTAGCCAACAAAAATTAACCTTCACTAGATAAAACCAAACTTATTGTAAATGGATAAGCTTGCCGAGTTCTATGCCCGCTATCTCGCTGCTGAGCTTGGTTACGATGCGGCCCACCAACAGCAGTACGATCGTGTTAATCGCAAACCCATGTCCAACTACACGATGGAATTTTTCAAACGGGCTCCACACCTACAAAACGCTGATGTAGTGAGCTTTCGGAACTACGTGCTAAAGAATGGCCCTTTTATCGATGAGAGCGTAGCTCCGGATTTACTCAAGAGCAACAAGAAAGCATCCGAGGTACGTCAGGTGGGCAATCGGTTGTATCTAGCCAAGGATTTCAAGACGGCGCTTGAGAAGTACAACGAGAGTATTTGCTGGGCCGAAAGCAACACTGAGGATATGGGGATCGGTTTTGCCAATCGGTGAGTAGGGTTGAGAGGGTTTCCGGTAGTAGATTTGGTTGAGTAGGGTTGGGAGGGTTTCCGGTAGTAGATTTGGTTGATTAATTTCAATTTGTGTTTTGCAGATCTGCGATCTACTATGAAATGGAAGAGTATGAAATGTCACTGAACAACATTGAACTTGCCAAGAAGCACAATTATCCTCAACGGTTGATGCCGAAGTTGCTCGCACGAGAAATTAACTGTAAAAATAAGATAGAAAATGGTCATTCCTTACGTACCCAAAGGTGTTTGAAGTTGGTAATGAATGTGGAAGGGAACCCCAAGATACCATTTATGGCTGTTGGTATCGAACAAAAAGAACTTCCCAGTTACGGACGAAGTATGGTGGCTAGTCGGGTGTTTAAAGCTGGAGATGTGCTCTTGCAGGAACACGCCATGTTGACTTCAATCAGTCCTGAGTTGAAGTTTACAAATTGCAGTCACTGTTCGATGGACAACTTTAACAGTTTGATTCCATGCCCAAATTGTGTTTCGGTCATGTACTGCAGCGAGGAGTGTCTCGAAAAGGGGATGAAATTCAGTCACCGGTTTGAGTGTGGCATCACAGAAAAATTGCACCACATTTCCTACGGAAGTAGCCGAATTTTCATGGGATCAAGAGCGTTTTTTTACGGACTAACTCTGTTCAACGACGATCTGAAGGAAATGATGGAGTATTGCGAAGTGAATGGTAGAACTGGAGCCGATCCATTCACCTTGGACTACACGACCTACGATCCGCTGGAAGAATTCAAGGTTTTCCACAGGGCCAAACTTCCAACAAGCAAGTTCTTGTACGAAGATTCGTTCCGGTTTTACGCAGCAGTATACTACTCAATCTACATAAAACATCCTCTAGTGCGTTCTATCGTCACCACCAAAGTCCAGAAGGATTTCATGCTACGCAGCTTTCTGGATTACATGCGAATCATAGGATTTTTGATCATTGGACCTCGACAGGACTTTACTAACCAACTGTTCTCGATTGCGTCAATTTGTAATCATTCGTGCGATCCAAACACTGTCGCTGCCATCTACTACGGAGAGCTTAAGTTCATTGCCATCCGTCCGATATCGAAAGGCGAACAGATTGTAATCTCCTACGGGCCGCTCGCTAGGGAGCATTCGGAAAACGTAAGGCGTCAGGCCATACAAAGGTTCCACTTCGATTGTCTATGTGACACATGTCTAGGCAATCCATTACGACGCAGGTTGTTAGATGCCAAGAAGCTTCCACCGATTCCATACAAGCATTTGATCACTGTACAAAAGTTGATCGAAGATCAGAATCCTAACGAAGCAGCCAAGCTAAATATGCTTCAGCAGTTTGCCCAACGGTACGCGTACGCATATCCTCGCGAGGACTACGTTCTAATGCTGGATTTATACAGCGCGCTGCTAGTTACCGTGTTCGCCAAGGAAGCGCAAGATCAACTTCGAGCCAATGCTTACCAATAGGATTAATTTGTTTCTGTTTCACCGTTGAAACAATTTTCACTGCATTTGAATTGTTTTTTTTTAAAAACTTAAGTGACCTAACCTATCGCTATTTGCATAACAGTCCTTTGTGGATTTTATAAGATTCTGTTTTTCTTATCGCAATACGTTTAGATACGTACGTTTAAAACTGTTTATATAACCGGCCGAAAGCAACCCACTGTCCTGTGAGAATTTCAAAATATTGTTTACAGTGATGTATTTAGATATACAACAATATGTAATGCTTTCGTCGAGATTG
This sequence comes from Aedes koreicus, assembly GCA_024533555.2. NCBI lineage: Eukaryota > Metazoa > Arthropoda > Insecta > Diptera > Culicidae > Aedes > Aedes koreicus. The sequence continues at coordinate 9,905 of JAHHFK020003065.1, forward strand.
AAGGTTTCTTCAATTTGTAAGATTTATTTTTGCAATTCTCCGTGTAAGACGATTGAAAACTTCAAAGCCTAATTTCTCAATATAATGGAAGATGACATAAGCCTGTTATGCGAATAGCGGTAGTACGTTTTGATAATTTGTTGAATTATCGCGATGTAATGAGCTGTTTGTTTTCTTACTGTGTAAAATTATATTTGCCACTATTTTCCGTTGAAATATAACTGCACCAGCATGGGTGCGTTGTACAATACCTGAGCAATGAGGAAGTTGTTATTATTTGCTTTTGTGGTTTCCATTTATACGCATGTGCTAACTGCTCCCGTAGAAAATGTAGGTATACAAATGAGCTGAACCAGCTGAGGCTGAAAAGCTCAATAATAAAGATATCTATCTCCGTATCTATGTAGGTATACAGTTCAGAACTTTTTTGTAATATCATAGGTGATGATACGAATCGAACCGGATGGACAGCGGCGCCCGAGACGACAGGATTCCGCGGACGTAGCCGGACAAAAACAACCGATGGATACGAATACGGCCATGGCAATGCTGTCATTTTTAGCTAGTGGTATGATGGCCGGTATGGGATGGGGCTAAAGGAACCCTTTCGGTTGAATATTCAATAAATAAAGTATCAATCAAAAGATCATTATCATTGTTTGATGGTCGGTGCTTCTCTCGACAAATGTTCACCATACAACATTTCAGCGCCAACATTTGATTAGGGCAAATCTGCTTTTGTAATCAAACACTTTGTCTGCTAATTTATCGGAAGATGAATACAATTCCTTCAAATTAGAATATATCAGCGGATAGAGATAAAGCTCCTCTTCCTTAAAGAGTGCATAATTTGTATTTGTGACCTTTTGTTCAAGAGAAAATGACTACGGAAGCTATTGTTTACAAAAGCAGATTTGCCCTAATCCAATGTTGGCGCTGATTTGGTAGTTCTAATACAATTTGAGTGCAAATAACCGCAGTTTGTACAGCAAAGTTTTTTTTTCGCTTTGCAAATGTTCTTTAAAGTTCGCAAAACTTATTCAATCTTGCAGCAAATCAATAACAGAGTTGTAAGAACTTCTCGAAAATTCCCAGAAAATCTACAATCAATTACAATTACAAGCTTCTCAATCTTCTAGCTAATCTCTCTTAGCTTTTGGGGAACCCCAGAAACATGTGGAATTTGCTGTTTGGCTGAATTAGCATGGAGTTTTTCTAAGTCTAAAGAACTCCTTGTTTACCAATAGTTCCCCCACCGACAAAGTTCCACTGCCTGAAGATTAGACCAGTTCACGTGTTTGATATTTCATATGTTGAGCATGAGCATAATTGACCGCCCGAGCTTGCTACTCCGGTATTGCCAAATTAGCTGTAATTAATGTGCACAAATTGTTAATCAAAAACCAAGGTTTTTCATTGAGAAAACGAGGTAAATTTAAAACAACGCTTGATAGCCGATTTGGCCCAGTAAACAACAGTATCGAAGCTGTTGGGACCACTCACAAGTGGTAGTGGTTTTTCATTGAGAAAACACTTTCAACTCGTACAGCTACATTCTTCATGCTATTTTATTCCTTGAACTAATATCTGCATTAAATAAGTTTGAGGTTCTAAAGAGCAATCTATTGTAATCCATTTGGTGAAATCGATTTGTTCTGGTGATTTCGTGCCTTCTGGCAATTTTATGCTTTCATTGATTTCCAAGCTGGGGGGGGACTTAGGCGGAATATTATTATTTGAGATAACTCAAAATGCAGATGTTTTCCAAATTTCTAAACTTAACAGATCGACAGGCATTTGGTGGGAAACCACCTGGTACCTCATAGCAAGATGCAAGCGGACAAGAAGATTCGATTAGTTATTTCAATGTGATAGCACATCACGGCCATCCCGGAAGAACGCGTCATAACAGTGGTGACTCGAATGTGCTAGTAATATGAATTAAATATTTATTTATAATTGCTTAGATCTAACCACTAATGCATGATGATGCCCAAATCGCTTTCGCAATTGCCCTTGAAGTACTCCAGTTGCGAATCTGCCAAGCGTTGAATATCAAAGTCGCAGAATAAACAGAAAAAAAGCGACAGCTCACAAAAACCAATAAAATTAGTACTTCATCAATCAATCGCGAACCGGTGCAATATAATTAATTGCAGGCAAAAACAATGTCAAACATATTTTATTTCAATTATTCAAATCACGGTTCAATGGAAAAAAAAACCTGACAGCTTATGAAAACTCAAGCTGGCTACGCTTGCTGCGATCTTTCAGAGCATCGCTGATTACAATTTGGCTTTAAGGACATACGGGATCAAGTTCCTATCACTTTGCAGTTTTCTGAGCACAAACCTCAAATACTATTAGGACTTCAGGGGGAGGATACCCCTTGACTGGTAAAAGAATATGCGACCGATCGAGCGGTTCAAATTGAAAACGGCAATGAAAATATACATGTTTAATAACAATTGAAATGAAAATCGGTTTAATTATTGTAACATATAATGAATAAAAATATTGACTAAAGATAAAATGTAAAATTCAGCTGAAAAAATGAGTTTGAAGGTGTGGTTACCATGGCAACGCAAATGTTTGTACTGTTTGAATCATGAAATATAGTAAAACCATCGATATTTGTTTTGAGCATAACTTCCCAGCAGACGGTCATGGACGGACTAACTAACCTTGACTAACTTGAAAGCTCTTATAATGTACTATTAGATGCAGTCAACTCTATCTGCTCCTACCTGCTCCTAAGTGTGGTACAGCCGTCGAAAATACGACGAAATAAACGGAAAAAAGTTCAATAGCTCATCCCACTGTAATAATGCAGGTATAGTATTAGGTGCGCAACTAAGTTCCCGCTGTTTAGCAATAGATGGCGCCAGTAGTAAGTGCTGGTCGAATGTTGTACATCCCAAGCGTCATAAACCAAGCTCAGACATATGGTCTGCCAAACGCTTTGCCAAATCAGTGATTTTGGTTTAGTGTTATATATTTTGGTTGTTTGAAGATGTCTGTTTTCGTGCCAAATAATCGTCATTTGCGGGTAGTGTTGATTTTCTACTTTCATTCGAAGAAAACGGCGGCTGAAGCACATCGAGAGCTCCAAAAAGTTTACAGTGATGCTGCTCTGAGTGAAACAACGTGTCGTGATTGGTTTCGTCGCTTCAAAAACGGTGATTTCAGTGTTGATGATCGTCCGCGTGAAGGAAGGCCAAAAAACTTCGAAGACTCTGAATTGGAGGCATTGCTCGATGAGGATCCGTGTCAAACGCTAGAAGAGCTTGGTTCAGGATTATGAGTTTCCCGCCAAGCCGTTTCTAAGCGATTGCATGCGTTGGGAATGATTCAAAAGCATGGAACTTGGGTTCCTTACGATTTGAAGCCAAGAGATGTTGAGCGTCGTTTTTTCGTCTGTGAACAACTGCTCCAGCGGCAAAAAAGGAAGAGTTTTCTACATCGCATTGTGACGGGTGACGAAAAATGGATTCATTACAGTAACCCAAAACGGAAACATTCATGGGGACTGCCCGGGCATGCTTCAACATCGTCGCCTAGGCCGAATATTCACGCTGCGAAGGTTATGCTGTGTATTTGATGGGACCAAGTTGGTGTTATTTATTATGAGCTGTTGAAACCAAACGAAACCATTACCGAGGAACGGTATCGAACTCAATTGATGCGATTGAACCGAGCACTGCACGAAAAACGGCCACAATACGAGCACAGACACGAAAAAGTGATTCTTCAGCATGACAACGCTCGACCTCACGTTGCGAAACCCGTGAAAACCTACACTGATAGGCAAAATAAAGTGCCCACCTCTTCGTTTTTTCAATTTCTCTCATTTACTTGGTCCAAATTAAAGTAAACACAGTGTAGTTTTTTTTTTCTTATTTTATTTTTTATATTCTTTTTAAGTTCTTAAGTTCACTTATGGAATATTGAAAAAAAAAGGAGTTTTACTTAAAGAAAAAAAAAATCAATTGGTGTTGAAAAAAAAACAGGGACAAAATAAAGTGCCCACTTCAAAAATCGATATGTTTTCGATAAGTTTCCATTGGAAGACCCCTCGATTGTTTATGTTTTGATATTTTGACATGTTTTGAAGCAAACGGCTCAACCTGGTGCATTTGTATACGTGATCGCATTTGATTCAATTGAAAAAAATGGAGAACGCAGTGCTTTCGAAAGCAATTCCCTTGTGTATCCGAAAATTGGTCGTACGTGATGTGCAAAACGGTGAATCGCACCGGGATGTCGCTAAAAAGTACAGTATCAGTAAGGCAGCGGTTGGCAAAATTCTTCTGAAGCTTAAAACGTTTGGATCAGTGGTGGATCGCCCTGGCAGAGGCAGGAAGCGGAAAACGGATGCGAGAACGGACACCAAGATCATGCGCGAAGTCAAGAAGAACCCGAAGGTAACTGTCCGCGAGATCCAGGAAACCCTTCAGTTATCAGTTTCCGGTCGAACTGTTCGTCGCCGTCTCGTAGCACAGGGGTTGAATAGCAAACTTGCCCGGAAGCGCCCATTTATCAGCAAGGCAAACAAAGCCAAACGGCTTAAGTTTGCTAAGGGGCATGCTAGAGTTCTGGAAAACGGTTTTCTGGACGGACGAATCAAAATTCGAGCTGTTTAACCGAAAGCGGCGGGTTCGTGTTTGGTGCAGATCGGGAGAGGAGCTTCAGGAGCGCCACATCCAAGGCACGATGAAGCATGGAGGAGGAAATGTTATGGTCTGGGGGTGTTTTTCGTGGGGTGGAGTGGGAAGCATTGTGAAAATCGACGGGATAATGACGGCAGATTCTTACATCAACATCCTGCGAGAAAATCTGGAGGTTTCGCTGATCCAGACGGGCCTTGAAGAGAAGTTCGTATTCCAGCAGGACAACGACCCGAAGCATACTGCCAAGAAGACCAAGTCTTTCTTCCGGTCTTGTCGGATCAAACCGCTGGAATGGCCTCCACAAAGCCCGGACCTCAATCCCATCGAGAATTTGTGGGCAATTCTCGATGCCAGGGTTGACAAAACTGGTTTTACCAATAAAAATAACTATTTTGAAGCCCTGGAGCGCGCCTGGGAAGAGCTAGATCCACAGCATCTAAAGAACCTGGTCGAGAGCATGTCGAAGCGCCTGCAGGAGGTCCCGAAGGCCAAAGGAGGACACATCAATTATTGAAATGCTTTTATTTTACTTTAATTAATGTTTTCTGTAGCCTAAATGAAGTGGGCACTTTATTTTGTCACTGTTTTGTTTTTCAACACAAATTGATTTATTTTATCTTTAAGTAAAACTCCTTTTTTTTCAGTATTCCATAAGTGAAACTTAAAAAGAATATAAAAAATAAGATAATGAAAAAAAATACAGTGTGTTTACTTTAATTTCAACCAAGTAAATGAGAGAAATTGAAAAAAACGATGAGTTGGGCACTTTATTTTGCCTATCAGTGTACTTGGAAACGCTCAAATGGGAAGTCCTACCCCACCCGCCATATTCTCCTGATATTGCACCGTCCGATTATTACTTGTTCCGTTCGATGGCACATGGTCTCACTGGTCAGCAATTCCACTCATATGATGACATCTCAAAATGGCTTGATTCTTGGATAGCATCAAAAGACGAACAGTTCTATCGAAATGGTATTCACGTTCTACCAGAAAGATGGGAAAAAGTCGTAGCTAGTGATGGGCAATACTTTGAATAATTCGTTTGTAACCTTTGTTTTCAAAATAAAGTTCCTTTTTCACCAAAAAACAGCGAGAACTTAGTTGCGCACCTAATATATTCTAGAAAGTTTTGTATTTTGATATTACAAATCACTTTGTAGAACATTATGTTGCCTTTAAAATTAAAAACAAAATGTTTCGGTGATGAATGTGTTTTTGGAGGTTAGTTCTTATTAAACGCTCTCTATCTCCAATTGGGTGAAACATACGATTTATATGTCTTCAGCAAAGTTGTTTGTATTGACTTTTTCTACGATTTTGCTGAAGACATCAACTCTCTATCTTAAAATCCTAAAAAAGTTCAATTTTTATCTCACTTTTAGGGGGATTGATCACAAAAATCATGCCGTCAAAATATGGAGCTTGTCATATCCATAAACTTTGCCAAAGACGCCATCGCTCTAGCTCCACTATTTAGGGAGTTGAGAGCGTTAAAATCGACTTTTTGACCACTGTGTGGTGGGGACCAGTATTTGCACCACTCACCGTCGTTCCTCTCCAAGGTCTATAAGTAATAGTATGACGAAAGGAATAATATGTGTGAAATATTCGGTGCATGCCAAAAATAAACCCAACAGCAAGAGATAATGTCTCACCCATGTTAGGCATTGGGAGAGGGAAAGAACCAATCGCTAGAATCAGAATAAAGCAATAGGTAGTATAAAGTTCTGTCCAGTTAGAATCCAGAATAACTTATTGTGTTGCAGCTGCACGGAAAGTGACCGCTGCAAGAATTCTTTTATATCGGTTTGTTTACCTACACAGCAAAAAAATTGTAATACACGTCAACGTAATTGATGCGAACCTATTAAAAACTGATGTAATCAAGGAAAAACGATGCAGAATAACATCCACTTGATGTGATATTACATCGGTCTTCAAATAACATTAGAACAAAATTAGTATTAGTTCCATGAATGTAATAATCACATATCAAAAACATAAATATTACACAAAAACCAATGCACATAAAGGACTCCGCAAAAAATTGAGATTATTAAACGATTTTGATGCTTTATCGCATTTAGTTCCCGCAACACTGCCAGATTTGCTCTTATTTTTTTTTATCTCCGGCAACACTGTTTTCTTGTCAAAACAAAGTCAACCGTCACGGTCATGAAACCGTTGCATCCGAAAGCTAAACCAGTTGAACCGTGCGAAATTGTTCATCAGCCGTATTCAGATGAATACGGCTGATGAGCCATTTTCATTCAAACCAGATCTCCAAGGAAACATTTCATCGAGTGGTGAATCGCCTATGTCACCTGAGCCAATGCCCTCTGTCAAAGAACCGATGTTAGGCTCGGAAGTGGATACAATGGTACCGACATTGCAAATTATATTCAAACAAGATGCTGGTGAAACGACAAAAAAAAAACTCCGGCTGGGTATGATTCGGATGCGAGTGACAAGACGGAAGAGTTTAACATGTCCAACGGTGCGAAATATGCACAACAAAATGGCGATAATTCGTGGGATAAAGGCGAATTATAGAAAATAATGGTGGAAGTAAACAAGGTGAAAGCAATGCAAACCCATCAGCATCATCTGGGTGAAGTACGGTGGATAATCTTCGCTTGCTAGTGGAGCTAGTGGAGCGGCTGGTGCTGGCGGAAGTGACGGTGAAGAAAGAACGACCGCAAGAAAGAAGAGTTTCCGTTTCCGTTCAATATTAAGGCCGAAAGGGATAAGAACGAAAACAAAAAGAAAGATGAATCTGTTCAAATAGAAATAAAAGCAACATTTTGTTTTAATTTCCACTGTAACTCTTTTTTTCTCATTGAATAATATCTGAAAATTCCATTTACACTATCATTTTTACATTGCTCCCTTTACGTCGCGGCTCTGTAGTACGTCGCGACGATTATTCACGTTGTCTCGATGGGTTACGTTGTCTCGTTTACATCGACCAAATAACATCGATAAGCAGTGCATCATTTTATTGTGTACATCTAGACAATCTAACATTACACAACCGATGGAATGACCTATGTGCATCTGATTCTGTGTAATATTCAACAACTTAATTTGCTGTGTAGGCGCCCACTTTCTGTGGTATAAATGTCACGGTGTTTCGTGCAGTGAGTCAAAAGTTATTCCAGATGGAAGCCGAGAGGAGAGAAAAAATTCTGCACACCCACGTTGATAATCCAACGTGGTCCGCAATAAAAATCGCAAAAACGTTGAAAATCGCCAAATCAACCGTGTATTATATGCTCAAACGTTTCAGGGAGCGAAAGAGCATGGATCGAGTGCCTCAAGGTAAGCGTCGTAGTGGAACATATGACTGCAAGCTGAACCAGAAGGTGTTGAGAACCGTCAGAGCAAATCCTGGACTATCAGATAATGAAATCGCACAAAAATACGCTGCTGCTTGCAGTACCGTTCGAAGAACTCGTTTGCGAGCAGGATATCGTTCTTATCGAGCCAGCAAGCAACCAAACAGAACGTTCAAACAAAGTTTCGTCAGCAAAACCCGAGTTCGGAAATTGTACCAGCAGGTTTTGACGAAGTACCAAGGATGCCTGCTCATTGACGATGAAACCTACGTCAAAATGGATTTCGGACAGCTTCCTGGCCAAAAATTCTACAAGGCGACGGCACGAGGAGATGTTCCTGCGAAGTTTAAGTTTGCTTTTATGGACAAATTTGCCAAAAAAAAACTGATGATTTGGCAAGGGATATGCAGCTGCGGAGCAAAGACCAAAGTGTTCGTGACGAATAAGACGATGGACTCGAAGCTGTACAAGGAAGAATGCCTCAAAAACCGCGAACTACCTTTCATTCAAGCCCATGAAGTTTTGGCCAGATTTGGTGAATTGCTACTACAGCCGGGAAGTCATCCAGTAATACCGCAATAATAACGTAGATTTCATCGATAAAAACATAAATCCACCCAACTGCCCGCAGTTCCGGCTCATCGAGAGATTTTGGGCAATAATGAAGCGGAAGTTTAAGAAAAGTTGAAAAACGGGTCGGGCTCGTGAGAAAAAGAGAAAGGAATAAAATTCTACTCAGTCACTGAGTAGAAGGGAACGAGTGTGTAGAGGCTGGATAGTCAAGAAGACACAACGAATCAAAACAAAAACAAAGGTTCTAGTACCGAAAAGCGCAAGAATGTATTGCTAGGTGCAGGCTGCAAGGGGTTCCTAAACAAGGGCACCAATTTCAAATTGCTAGTTTCATATTGTTGGTATAACGTGGTTATTTTTGAACTTTCAAATACAGCGAAAAACACAAACATCAAGCCTGTTCCGCGAATAGCGGTCTTCTTCTTCTTCAAAAACTACAAGTGGGAAGTTTCCCGAAAATCAAATAATCAATTTGAATCACCTCTAAGCTTTTTGCATAGGAGCTGAATTAAACATTATGTTTGAGATTCTTGCTTGGTCTGTGTGATTCTGGGTATTTTTTTTTTCGAAAACGTGAACGCCCTGTTCTTGTACTAAGGTTTCTTTCGAATATAATAAAACTCGAAGTTGAAATACATAAAGGGATTTTTCACATCATATTGATGTATAAATATATATGAGATGATCCTCAAAATACGAGGATTATTCTGAGAGTCCAAGTTACATCTGCTAGAAGTGAAGCGACAAAAATCACATCTCAGTAACGTGACTCTCCGTTTGACATGCACAGAAAAGTTACTTCACAGCGACGTTATTTTTCTCACTCCACTCAGTGACAAAAGTCACTTCGACTCTTGGAATAACGGCCATTATTTTTTCAGATAAATCCGTTTACCTACATACCACATCTTTCGCATTCATTCGTAAGATGGATGTTAGAGGTATATTTTTGAGCAATGATACCACTGGTTTTAAAAATTTCGAAAACATGTTTTTAAATATGTCGGGTCATCTTTGTGTGGCCTGCATTATGGCAGAAAATATCCCATCTTCTGTGCCATGGACAATAAGTTTGCAAAATCCAGATTATAGTTGAATGTTCCGCCGAAACTTTGTCGTCGCTTTCTGTTAAGTTGCGTCAACTGTTGCAACCGAGTTGGTGATCTCTTCCACAGTCCCATCCGATTGTCCAACATGTTGTACTTGTAAGAATAGAAATACCATTTAGATATTTTACCAAGGTATAAATTTTTCAGTTATAGGCTTAAAAAACGCCTACCTTTTCTTGAGAACTAGCATCCCCGGAGATTTGAGTTAAAATAAGAGTAATAACTACTGAAATAAGTGCTATCCTCATGGTGGAACCGATGTAACTTGATGACAACAATGTTAGTATACTACAGCGGTGGGCTTTTATAAAGTATAGAATTTCAACACGGCAAAGAAAAGGTAATACGTAATACCGATTAAAGTATTTTGTGTTTCTGTCCGACGAATTATAGATAATAACACAAATTTGATACTATAGACATGAACGCAATGTTGTTACTAGTATCCAAGTACAGCGCACCATTTACGAAATACTCTATGAACAGCTAGTGAAGCTTTGAATACAAAACTCGGCGTTTTTTCTGTATAGTCTACAGACTTTCTTATCGTGTTTGATAACCGTTAAAAAAATTAAGTAAACTATTGAGACCGTAACTAAAACGTGATAACAGTTTTCAGAACCCACGACTACATTATTCAAACATGTGTCTCATTGTTCAAGACCGTTTGTCTTATCAAGAAAAACTTCAACTCGGAACATGTATAATACTAATTCATATTTGTATGATCCCGTTTTTTTTCTTTTTATTAATACGATTGTGTCTGTTCAGTTTTCCTGGTTCATCCGGTGACTAAATAACGCGTAATTAGTTTCCGACGGTAGACGATTTTGAAAATAAGCTGCCGTTATGACTGCCTCTCCTGCATATTTCTTCGCGAGACCAGCATCCAACCACATACACGATGTCAACTCCAAAGTCTGATTCTTGCGTTACGAAACGCCGTTCTACTGGGGGAATATCGTGCGGTTATTTGTGGCATTTTCCCTCGAATCCGTAGAACTCCTTCAATTCTCGGTTCATGTATTCCCCGCCACCATCTGACCGTATGGCGGGCTAGGCTAATATTACATCCCCTAACCCTACAATGTTTCAGGATTGTTTCGATATCAAGGAATTTCGGACAAAATGAACCGGATGCTGATTGCTTTAGTCTATTGCATTGTTATTCAATCATCATCCCTAATAAATAAATACCACTATCGAATAGCTAGAACTACACGTTCGAGTCACTACGTTTTCCAAACAGCACGGTTTGCCCTTCTATGTACAAGCAAAACCTACCGATACTAGTTACCAGCAGAAAGAATGCCTATTGCTCGTTATGTTATCCAAAATCAAGCTACTAACAAGCAAAACTACTAATACAAAAACTAAAGCAAATCGTTTGAAAATCATATTTCTTTTCTTACTTTTTATTGTCTTTTATGTATTGCCAACTGAAAAAAGCCAACGAAAGAACATGACGGTGTGATGTAATCGCATTTTCTACAATTTACATAAATTCATATAATGATTACCCAGCAGTTTTAAATCAAAAATGACGAAATACCACGCGTCTCCACCATATCATAGGAACGATTAAACAACAACTTATAACTATTCGATTTACATACGTTCCAATTCCCTCTTCTTCACTAAGGCAAGTTCGCGGCGTTTGATCAAATTGGCTATTTCAAAACTAGAAAACAATCACTTTCTTCGGTCATTAGAACGCGAATTTCCATTAGCTATCCGGTAGCGCAGAAAAAAATAGCGCTAATTCTCAAAGTGTTTATGCTTCTCGGCGTGGTGATAAGAAGTACCTACTTAGTACTGATGCGGTCGCCTTGGTGAGGCGTTGGGTGTACCCCTCGGAGTACCACCATCCTCGGATGATGGTGCCCGCTGGAAGCCCGGCGGAACGGTCAGGTTCCGAAATGGACTGGATTGAGGCGATTTACTGGCACGGCTACTGCTGTTGCTGCTACTATTGTTGTTGTTGAACGAGCGGTCATCGGTTTCCGGCGATGATGCTGTAGAGGCGATTGTTATGGGTAGGTGGTGATAGAGGTTGGTAAGGGTTGAAAATCCAAAAACAACCGGATGAAATGAGGACCAGGTGCGATGTTTTTTTTAAAAGACGGGAATAGAAGAGAAATAGAAAACGTAAAGATTAAAAAAGCTTCTCAATAACCATGGTACGGAAATAAGTCTAAGATAGAAATGAAATCAAACATCTTAGAAACTAATCGATTACGTGATAAAGCGATGATGTTGATTTAGAAAAGTGCAATGTCCGACACAACAGTAAACCAGTTCACATGGACTAACTAAACAACACATAAGAGATGAACATTGAAGTGATTAGAAATTAAATGATACACGGAAAATAATAAGCGACCGACTAGATCTCCCTTATTCATTTCAAGACAGTACCCACGAGAAACACATAACACTAACGTAAATGAAAAATAAGCAAACAACACAAAAACTTAACGAAGCAAATCACACACTGAGTCCCTCTAACTGAAAGAGCTCCTAACGAAAAACTTAAAACTCCCATCAAATTGAAGCATTGAAAACAACTTCAGAATTAACTTCCTACTGAGAATTGGTAGTTGGGTGAAAAAATCAAAACTACTAACCTTTCTGGGAAATCAATATTTGTCTACACTCGCGACGCACGGCGCGTAGTATTTTCGGGATCACATTCTACGAAATTTGAAACGAAGTAAACGTAACAAAGGGAAATCGGATGAACGTACGGTGGGCGTGGGCTGGGTTTTGAATCTTTTGACATTTAATAAAGTAGTCACGCTATTTTATCAATATAAGAGAACTAACCTTTCACTTCTGGAAATCTAGCTGACAGGAAAAATCATCCAAAGACATTTTCTAACAATATTCTGATTGTGGAGAAATAAAAAAAAAGTTTTGTAAATTTCGAAAATGTCCTTTCTCAGAATCGATCTCAGAATTTACAGAAGCTCGATCTTAAAATGTCAAGGTCAATTCATTTCGTGGAGATTTTCAGAAGAATGTTATTAGATCTCAGTGATATATTAATATTAAACAAACAAAAACAACAACAAAATGCTTGATGAAACCAACCTTCCTGTTATAACCAAGAATATTGTTGATATCAAATGGATATTTTTTCACGCCCGATGCCGTCGGCCGTAGGGGGGAAAGGGGCATAATGAGCATACGGGGTGGTTTGAGCACCCCCTTTTCCTCTGAGATTGAACATTTAACGAGAAAAATAATTATATAGTGTACTAATAAAGAGGTCAATGAGGCAATTTTGAAAATTGGAAAATATAAGCCATATACAAAGAACTTGAAAACTTCATTTTGTTCCCACTGTATGTGCAACCATGAAATTTGTACTTTTGTACTTTTGTATTTGTACTTTTGAATTTACGAAATCTAAATACAAGCAAACAATATTTATATGTTTCTTAAACATTTGAAGTAAATAACAGTATCATACTTCATTTTATAGTTCAGAAATAATTAATTTTAACTAGGCGTCTTATGCGGGGTGGAATGAGCACACCATGACGGGGTGAAAGCATAGACTAACTCTAAGACCAGTAGGTCCCGAGCAAATACGTTTTTTTTTGGCTCAGTCAGTACTAGCACATCGGTCCCAAGCTCGGTCCCAAGCTCACCGATTCGCCCCTAACAACGTAGCTCACACCAACACATTCTCAAATGTTGTGTCAAAATAACATAGTGAATCAAAACAACAACCAAGATACTAGTACCGGAAGGTACCGAAAAGCGCAAGAATTATTGCAAGGTGCAGACTGCAAGGTATACTTCGGACTTAGGGGTTCTACAGCAGTGAACCAATTTCAAATCGCTAGTTGCACATTGATTGTTGGTAAAAATGGCACAGCAGCAGCTTAAGAACATAACCTATAAGGAAAAACAACAAGCTGTCATTATTAATTTTTCGTGTGAAGTGTTCAAGAGCGATAATGGTCCGGAATTATAAACACCTTACGGATCGCCATCGGTGGACAAATGTCAATTTGACATCGGCAATGAGAGCGGTCAATCACGATGAAGTGTCAGTGAAAAGAGCCGCCAAGGAACATGGTATTCCACGACAAACTCTTGTACGATATTTACAGCTTGCGCCGCAACAGAAAGTTAGACTCGCCGGGTCATATTCCACCGTATTTTCTGAAGAAGAGGAGGCTGAGCTAGTACAACACATCCTTAAACTAGAAGTAAGCGTCTATGGAGTAACGGCACGGGAAGTCAGAAGCCTGGCTTTCGAACTGGCTGAGAAGAATCGGAAAACACACCCCTTCAGCAAGGAGAAACAACTAGCTGGAGTCGATTGGCTTATTGGCTTCCTAAAGATGAACCCAAAGCTTTCATTCCGTTCTCCAGAGGCAACAGCTGCACGCGCTCAGGGATTCAACCGGATCTCGGTGAATAAGTTTTACGATGTAATAGACCTATCTGTCAAAAGATAAGCTATATGTAGTGGAATTTAACGGAAGTTGCTCGCGTTTACTAGTGACAGTTTAGTGTTTCAGTTTTTTTTTTTTTTGAAAAAATGGTTAAAGGGGGGTGTTTATTTAATTTTTTTTTTTTTTTTTTTTTTTGTGTGTGGGGGGGGAAGAGTTTGAAACAGGTATTTTTTTTTCCAGGAGGGTGTAAAAAGGGGGGGGGGCGGTTGGTGGTGGGGGAAGAAAAAATAATATAATTTTGTTTTTGTGTTTGTCTTGGGGGGGGGTTGGCAGCACAGACACCAGTACTTTTGCAAGAGGTGGAGGGGTTCTAATTGCCGTAAAATCTAGTTTGAATTGCAACTCCATTGCTCTGCTTGATAGTGACGATTTGGAACAAATTGCAGTATGCATCAAACTTCCGCAGAAATCCATATATATGTGCTGCATTTACATAAGGCCAAACTCGAGCCTTGAATCGTATTTCGGACACACGAACGCAATCAGAAAAATCGCTGCACGAGCAACGGAATCCGACTATATCATCGTCTTGGGCGACTACAATCTTCCAAATCTAGTGTGGAGTTTTGATGAAGATGTGAACGGTTTTCTTCCTATCAATGCATCCTCAGAGCATGAGTTAGAGCTAACTGAATCACTTTCTGCGATGGGCATGGTGCAGATCAATTCGCTATGGAACATGAATGGAAAACTGCTTGATTTGGCGTACGTGACTGATCCATGTGGCACTGAGCTTTTGAACCGTCATCCTCTATTCTCAAAATTGACTCCCATCATAAGCCGTTTGTACTGTCACGTCAATTTACCGATCGAAGGACGTAGCTTAGACATGGATTTCGACTTTACGCGATGTGATTTCAACGCATTGAATGCAGAACTGGTGAACATTGATTGCATTCGACTATTTCAAACTGCATCATTGAACGGGGCTGTTGACGGTTTCTACAATCGACTGTTTGAAATTATCCGCGGCAAAGTTCCATTTAAAAGGAGGAGTACGCATCAGAGTTTCAAACAACCATGGTGGACTGCTGAGCTTCGCCGTTTGCGCAATCGTTTGCGGAAGACTCGCAAAAAATACTTTCGATGCAGATCAGAACAAAACCGAATACATCTACGTGACATGGAAGTACTCTACGGGGAAGGCCAAACATCATGCTACCGTGACTATGTCAATCGTGTGCAAGCTAACTTGAAGGAAGATCCAAAAGGTTTCTGGTCTTTTGTGAAAAACCGGAAGAAGCAGAACTCGATTCCGTTAAATGTTCAGTACAACGGATGCACTGCGAACACAGTGAATGAGGCAGCTGATCTGTTTGCAGAGTTCCTACAGAACGTGTATTGCACCGCATCCTCTGTAAGTATATCTGAAAGCGTCAGAAACATTCAACCAGCTGAAATGCATTTACCACCGATGACAATTACTCGGCATGATGTGCTTGATGTACTTAGAGGTCTTGATACCACGAAAGCTGCCGGTGACGATGGTCTACCGCCGTCCTTTTTCAAAGAATGTGCTGATTCTATAGCATTTCCTATCGCTTTGCTATTCAACCGATCACTGCAGAGCAGAACATTCCCTGATGCGTGGAAAATCGCTGCAATAGTTCCGATTCATAAATCCGGGAGCATCAACAAAATTGAAAACTACCGAGGTATCTCCATTCTGTGTTGCCTTGGGAAAATGTTTGAAAGGATTATTCATGGGCTACTTCTGAGGAAATCGCAGTCATTGATAAGCGAATTTCAGCATGGATTTGTCAAAAAAACGCTCCACGACATCTAACTAGATGTGTTATACGCATGAAATCAACAAGACTATGGAGAAACGTGGTGAAGTTGACTCCATCTATGTTGACTTCTCAAAAGCCTTTGATAGAGTTCCGCATGAATTAATCGTTGCCAAGATGCATCGAATGGGATTTCCCTCTTGGGTGACCGAGTGGATTGGATCTTATCTAACTAATCGCTGCGCTTACGTCAAACTTGGATCAACGCAGTCGCAGAAATTTAGCATCGCTTCCGGCGTACCACAGGGGAGTATTTTGGGACCTCTTCTCTTCGTTCTATTTGTCAACGATTTGTGCCTACGACTGCGATCAAAACTACTATTGTTCAGATGATCTCAAGATAAATAGAATTATTACTTCAGCCCTCGACTGTTGCGCTCTTCAAGCTGACTTGAACGAGTTGTTGCACTGGTGTTGCAATAACGGCATGGAGATAAATATTGCGAAGACGAAGGTAATTTCATTTACTCGCCGACAGTCATTCATCCAGTTCGACTACCGAAGTCACTCGGACCCTCTTGAGCGTGTCAACTCTATCCGTGACTTGGGCGTTTTAATCGACAGCAAGCTGAAGTTTAACGAGCACCTAGCACAGGCTACCGCCAAAGCATTCACAGTTCTTGGTTTCATAAAACGTAGCACGCAGTTTTTCACGGATGTGTACGCACTCAAGGCTTTGTACTGCTCGCTTGTGCGAAGTATACTGGAATATGCCGTTCCGGTGTGGGCTCCGTACCATGCAGCACAATCATCGAAAATTGAGAGGGTGCAGAAATGTTTTTTGCGCTACGCACTACGCCAGCTACCGTGGAGGGCCGGCTATAGGCTTCCGGAGTACACCGATCGTTGCAAACTGATCGATCTCGAGACCCTTGTATCCAGACGCACCAAATTACGACGACTGTTTGTGTTCGACTTGCTTTCAGCGAATATAGATTGCCCGGCTCTACTTCAAAATGTAAACATAACGGTACCTCATCGTCGGCTACGTAACCAGCTATTCTTTACGCTTCCTACGAATAGGACAACATATGGCTATTTCAACCCTTTCCTCTCATGCCTGAGAGATTTTAGCAATGTTAGTGTAGCGTTTGATTTTAACATTTCGAAGACCGTATTTAAACATAGGCTTAAGAATTTAGGTTAAGATGTAGTCTTTATAATAATAATTGAAGACGACAAATAAATAAACATATCATCAAAAAAAGAATAAACATTTCTTTTAGGTTCTAACTAAGAAATCTAAAGTTTTGGCTCTACGAGGTAGGCGGCAGGTTGGCTGCATAGCATCAACGGAAAGAGGATTGTTATCCACGGCATGCCTGCGACTGGGTATTTCCTACCGCCTATGGTTATTTTCCCTAGAGCACGATTAACCGAGCTGTTAAAACACGGAGCGCCTCAAGATAGCATAATTCAACCGGGTGGATGACACTGATCGATTTGAATACATAATCGTATTCGACCACTTCCTGAAACACACACGTCCTACATCGGAAAACCCGCTGCTGCTGGCTACAAGACGGCGTTCATCGAAAAGGCTGTTGAGAACAACGTTACTGTGGTGAGTCTCCCGCCTTATCGCAGCCATAAATTACAACCGTTGGACGTGATGTTTATGGGTCCGTTCAAAACCAACTTTTCTAAAGCTGTGGAGACATTTCTGAAGAACAATCCAGGAAAAGTTGGCACATTGAACGAGATCAGCAGTTTGTTGCGTAGAGCATTTATGTAAAATTCCTGTGTAAACACTGCTATAAAGGGATTCCGAAAGACTGGAATAGTGCCATTCAATCGATACGTGTTTGACGATCATGATTTCGCTCCGTCGTATGTAACAGACATTCCCTTTCCTGCTGCGGATGAATTAGAAGATGATCAGCCGCCTTTCTATGGATTCGAGGATTTAGCAGGGGAAAAGTCATTTCAAGAACACCGAGGGTGATTCGATTCCTGAGAGTTTTTCACATAAGATATGTTCCTTTTCAAGCAAAAAATATAGCGGCAATTGTAGTTATCGTATTGCAGAATTGGCTTTGCTCTCACATTTTGCAAACGTGAACAAAAATCGCTCTGTATAAGTCATTGAACTTTCAAGTTTCTAGAAGTATAACAATGGAAGAAAAGTAGTAAACCATTCGAGGTTTTCAAGTACAAATGAGGCACGTTCGTTGCGTGCATATTGTATCAAGGACTTAGCGATTTCAACGCCATTGACAATTCGTAAACAATTCTCTGAGCAACCAAACTCTTTTCAGTTTGGTTCACCACCAGACACTTTTCATTTATTGAAAATCCTCGCTGCATCGTCGCATTTTCGTGCGACAGGATGAGCACCTTTTTAACAAACGTTGTCAAATGTAGCAGCGCCTTCTTGGAATGACCAATACAGTTCTAAACGCTGTTTTTTTCTCTGGATTCCGGCAAGCAACGTCTTTGAACACGGCATTGAGCATACCTGCTCAAATTCTTCTTTCACTTTGTGAGCAACTGCAGCGCTCAGATAGTCTTTATCTAGGAACGTTTACAGACACAGCTTAAGACGCTTTTAAGCGATATCCACGAAGTGAGTTATAACATAAGGGTTAATACAGATGACGTAACGCGTTAAAGTCTACGTTAATGGAGATATGTTGAGAAGCTTCTTCAAAAGACAAAGTAGAAAGATCGACAGTCGTTGCGGAATGCCAAAACGTCTTGGTCGGAAATTTGTGCAAATTTTCTCGCTTTCTTGATTGCCGATTAAGAGGCGAAACCGATTTCCACATTAAGGGCAGGCAGAAGATTGCTCTCCGTCAATTATATTTCAATTAACGATTTTGTTTTGACTGTCAGATGCTCGGGCTTAACCATTTTCCCCATAGCGGCTCTATAGTCCCGTCAAATTAACAATAAGAAACGAAGCCGTAGGAGATTTGGTTTGTCAAACGACTCAACCATTGCTGCAGACGTGATGACAAAATTCAGCGTTGGTCCCAACATCTTATCGTCTACCGCATCAACCACAACAGCAGACACTTTTGATCGTAATACCGACGAAAAGCTCTGTTTGAAATTCGGATGACTTTCCTTCAGCTTTCTTTTTTCCTGCTTCCTGACTTCGTCCAAAAATCTTCTCAAATGCGGCAACATTTGTAGCGCTCTTCTAGCAACTTGTTCATTTTCCACCTAACGAACTTCGTAGAATTTCAGTGGAGAAAAATAATGAACCTGAAAAAACACGATTTGGCATCATTTTTACTAAAAGCTCTCCATACGTAATTCTAGTGATCAAAAATATCTTAATGAATCAATAGGTCGACATTTAATATTTAGTCTATTTAACATGGGTGAAAAATGTACAGCTCATATTTTGAAAAGCATTCGTATATAAAAACAATGTCTGATGCATTTTGTGTTTTTTTTTATTACTGTAAGATTACTGACACAATTGGTTTCTTTCCACTACAGTGACAAATATTTTTCTGTTATACAAATGGACTGAGACTTTATGGTATTTTAAAAATGACAGCAGTGTTGGCGGAACTCGTGTTAAAAAGAAAATATTGTAAAAATTAGCAAAGTAAATCTTCGCACTAAAAATTAACAGTAATATATACAATAGCGATGCTTCAGTCAAAAGGGTCACCTAAGGATCACCTAAAGGAACAGGCACAACAAAGCCAGCAGAAAATGGTCCACATGCCAATCTGTTAGTCTTAGCTCCTTGAAGACATTGTGTACGACATGCAAGCCGCAGCTAACGATGTTGAAGACGTCGCAGATCCCTGATTTCTTGGAACGCCTTCCAGTTGACAACCGGGCCATCCATAGAGCACTGAGCTATCTTCTTCAGCAATGCTGGATTTACAGAAAAACACTGTTTCAAGCCGTTAGTGCGATTGTTGAACCAAGTAGAAGCAAGCATAGTGAAATCATTTAAAACAAGTTTAAGAATGGTTCTTTCCATATGACAAATCCCGATGGATTTTGAAAATCCAGACTTTTTCCCGCATTTTTTCCAATTTTCCCGAGTCTGTGGCCACCCTGAGGGAGCTCATTACGCCCCTTTCCCGCCTATTTCTATTTATTTATTTTTTCGTTTCACCATTGATGAATGCAAAACTGCCCATTGCATTTGATATTTTTTCAGCATGAGCTGTTATGCATTCACCAACAGAAAAGGTTTTTAAAAATATGTAATAAACTTTAGGAGTCCAAAATGTTTCAGCATTTTTTATAGTAAAGGCCTAAACGTAATGTAGACGGAAACGGCAAGTTTGACAGTTGTCGCAAATGGCGTTGATATGTCCAACCTGAATCAACTTGGATCTATTAAGTTTTCTATCCGACAAGCAGGTATAGCAGATTGGGCTCTTCCGCTGCCATTGCTGCTCCGGTTCCGTTATCACTGCGTTCCAGCCTTTACTGATATTGATAAAAGCGAAAAAGATTTTATTTAATAACAAAGTGACTAAACCATCGTTGTGGTAGAGTTTTGGCTTACTCAAAAAATACTGGAACAACTTCCTCAAGACGTCCTCGCTGTTGGAAGACGACCTCGCAGAAGTTCAGTAATTTCCGAAGAGGCTAACCATGCTAAATTTGAGGCTTTCTTATTTCAAATAAAATACGCTTGCCAGGAAGTTGCAACAAGAGACAAACTAAATCTCTTGCGATATCTGGCTGACAGCTCAACTGAAACAACCCTATCATTTAGTTTGTTTCAAACTATTTTAAGGTTCATATTTGCCTAATCAAAAAATCAGTTTGATTTTACCTGTGCGTTTAGGTGATTCAACTAAACATCACAATCTGTACGAGCGGTTTCTGTCAAACTAGCTTTCGATGAAAAGAAATCAGTTTACGGTTGAAACAAACTAAAGTGTTAGTTTGAATCAATGCAATTTTTTTTCGTGTGGAATTAACGTGGAAAATTCGTTCGATTCAGCTGAAGTTGAGGATTAGAAACGAACATGTATCGATTTTTGTACAACCAGAATTGTAGTTTGCATTACAACCAAATATTTGTTTGTTTCAAACTAGTCACTCATTTTTGTCGGTGATGTAAGTACCGTGAAGGTACCATATTCTGCGCACTTAAGACATTTTCGACGCAAACATAGCATAACAAAAATCGAATAAGCTTTTGTTAATATTGTTTTTTTTTTGGCAAATGTGTAGTTCAAGAAGTAAGTATGAATAAAAAATATAAACGTTTATAAGATATAAAATGAACACACGAATAAAAGCGTTTTTGGGATATGTTATATTGTTCCTAATTCAGCGCATCATTTTTTGAAATGTTCCATATTTTGCGCAATGGGTTCCTAATTCTGCGCATAAAAAAAAACTTCGTGTTACCTATGCTTTTTTATTTTATTTGGAATATTGTATGAGTTTTATTCTTGAAACTCATAATCTTTTCAGTTTCACTCCTGCCAACTTAGAATCTGCTTAGTTTTAACCACTTCCGTCCAGGAGCTCTCTCACCAAAAGGATTATTGGACTTACGAGTGATACCAAGATAATGTGCCACGGATTTTTTTAAACGTTGGGTATCTACTGGCAAGCCAAACTTTGCAAACGATTCTCATCTTCATTGGTTAGAACGGTTGGTTTTCCTTGACGACGACAAACGAAACCGCGAGAAAGTGCAGCTCTCAGTGTGCTTTGCAACACACATCGGAACATTTTGTGTTTTGGATGCCTTTCGAATAGAATAACCTCTTTTCACCATCGAAATAGCCGATTCGTCTTGCGAGGAGTTTAGATCATGTTTTTCCTGGGATTTGGTGAAAAAAAAAACACCCAAAAAAATCTTTATATGCATAAATCTCTTGAGATGCATGGAAATCCGCCAACATTATTTGGAAATACTCACATCTAGCACTTGGCACAGAAAAAAATTAAAAAATACTTCTTTGTACACAAATAATCAATTTTCACTAATGCGCGTCTTAGCGCGGCTGCTAACGGAGACTTCTTTGTTGACGTTTTCAGTGCTGGTGGTTAAACATTTATTTATTTTTTCCACAAATGCTGTAATTTTCTGAATGAGTTTGTGGTCATTACGAAGTTAATAAAGTTGTAGTTGGTTTCCGCCTATAGTCAGGACATTTATAATTGTACATAATTTTAAAACATGATTCCAATGAATAAGTGCGCAGAATTTGGAGCTGCGCACAATAAGGTACCGTCACGGTATACACTCTAATAATTTTCACGTCCCATTTACGTGAAAACGTAGGGGGTTTTCGTTCAGCCTTTTTCACATAACTTTCACCGAAATGGCATGTTGTAAACCTAATTTTGGTTCAATCAGCTACGGTATTGATCGGGTAACTAGAACATGATATTCATGTATGGCTTACGTGGAAATGAGATCGACATCAATTCAAACTACTTTTACTTGGTATTCCGTTTCATTCAAAATGCTGTAGTTCTAACATTGTTTAGAAGCATAAAATACTTTGCAATGTTATCTAACAGGTTGGAAATTCATTTAAATCCATCATTTATTAAAAATCAGCACATTATGGTTTGCTTTAACAAATCTAAACAATCATTAATAAACAGAAATTATCATTTTTTTTTTATTCAAACATCAATAAAAATTTAAGGATTTAAATCCGTATCATTAATGCCTCGGAATAGAAAATCCTAAAACGTCACATAACATTATTGGTAAAACGTATAAAATGAACGTTTTACCGGACAACACCATCTTTCAATTTTCTAGTAAATTGTACGTTGTGAAGACTTTTTTAAATTATTTCGAGCCTGTTGACGCCAGGTTGGTTTTTTTTTTGTATTCGTTCCGCGAAAACACACAAACATAATCTCACTAAACTATTTACGTTACGGTCAAGTTCACCGTAATTATAGGTAAGTATAGTGTATAATGGAAATGGATCTTTCCAAAGACACATAAAAAAGGAGATTTCGTCAATATAGATGAGTTCCGAGATTTTTCAAGAAAATAGGACGTGAAGATTTTTCAGAGTGTATTCAAACCATAAAATTTTAACATTGACCAACCACTAAATCCCACGCCCACCTACACGAGAGGACTATAAAACCACAAATAAAACGCTCAATTTCGTCCTCTTTGAACATCATTCTATTTTCACCGAAATAGTTTATAACATTACTGTAACAGCAAATCTACTTTACTTGGAACCGTGGGCCCTCTGCCTATTACCGTAGCAACGAAATAGTTTCGTTTGCTTGTTCTCATCAACAATTTCGACAACTCAAAACCCGGAAACCCAACAACTCTTAAACGCCATACACCGTAAAATTAAACACGCGCCTCTTATACAACGGTTCGTGTTTTGTTGCCTTAATTCAATGACTTTCCCAATCGTTTGATTTCCTTTTATCGATTGTAACAATCCTACACACTTAGAAAATTTTACAGTATTCGGTAATTTTTTACCGAACTTTCAATAGCTGAACGTTCGGTAATCCGATTCAACGGATTTCGGTTAAATTTGACAAGTTCCGGTAATTTTTTTACCGGAATACTGTAAAATTTCACCAAAATCCGGTAAATCGGATTACCGAACGTTCAGCTGTTGAAAGTTCGGTAAAACATTACCGAATACTGTAAAATTTTCTAAGTGTGTAAATCCTCTGTGCATATTATCGATCGTTTTTGATAAATAAAACTTTATCAAATGTTCACCGTTTCGTTTGGCTTGAAGGTAGCTAGATTTAAAAAAAAATGTCCGATTTGTATCACCATTTCAAATTATTGAAGCCACAAATCTAGGAAACTTTAATCACATGTTTGCTGCGCTTCAGCATACGACTGGTTGTTATTTTCTGCACGACATATTTACGGTTCCAGAGATTGGTGCGTTCGAAAATGCGAAGTGGTAATGCAAATCGGCCATGTTGTTTAAGTCTGTTTTCTAACGTTCTGAAGTAAGTGCGAGGCACTTGTCCTGTTGCTGAGAGAAAGCAAATGATAAATTAATAAAATTGTTAAATAAATCGTTGAATGAATTGCCAGAAATAAATTTAACATTTAAGTGCCTTGCGCAGACTATTGATTTTTTTTTTCGATTAGAGTGGACTGTGCATATGATGATAGAACTACCCTGTCGTTGAAATACAACAGTATCGTTGTGATTCCCAAAAACAAAACCAAAAGCAAATTTCACTGTATGCATCCAACATAGTTTTTTTTTCTTCTTCTTCTAAAATAAGTTTAACGTGATGCACAACTAGTTTCCCCTCCTACGGGGTCACCGGTTTGCGACTATCTGAAGTTGAACGGGACATTTGGTAAAGCATAGTACATTGAATTAGATACACAAACATACAGAAAGCATCGTTTGGGATCGAACAAATGCACACTCGACAGTTTACAATAACAATTGGTTTTGGAATCTCACACCGTTATTTTTTATACGAGAATCTAGCGCATGGTATTAGTCACGGGATTAGGCAAAGATGTTCATTGCGCATACACGGACCGGTGTACAGAATCTGTAGTGGCTCTACTAGCAAATGAACGAACGCGTAACACTTTTCTCTCACTTAAATTAAGTAAAGCTCCTGAAAACAGTCCTAATTTAATACGCTTCTTCTTCCACTTCATTGTCTTCTAACAAGACTTTTTGGCTACTCGGAGAGATATGGTTATTGGTGGGTTGGGACAATACTGTCAACACTCACACACGCTCTCACATCGATTGAGGGATTTCGACTGTCCCATCCTACTTCATGGTTTGAATATTGAAATGTATTCTAGCGATTACGTCGTTTTACTTCACTCAAATTCCAAGATAATTTCCTAATTACTTAAATACGTGTTCTGACTTTCAGCCCTCCCCCTGAATCCTAGCGGTTCAGATACAAACAAACAAAAAGACCTGTCTTATTCTCTTTTACCGGTTAACTTTTTTCAAAGAACCACCATCGATCCTGCTCCAAAAATTACACAGAGCGATTGGTAACGACAACCCGCTAAGCAAGTATTCAATTATTTCGATCATATAAAAAAATAATAATAGTAAATAGCTTTAAAAAACCATTCAAACTCGTTATTGATGCGAGTTATGCTTTCTACTACTAGCGCGAGTCTGATGCTTTCGATTTGCTTGCTGTTGCTGCTGCTGTGGCTGTTGAGTGGCATTGCTATTATGCGTACCGTTTCTACCTTCGTGATGATGATGGTGGTGCGGGGGATTCGTACCTTGTGATGTCATGAGCGGCTT
This sequence comes from Aedes koreicus, assembly GCA_024533555.2. NCBI lineage: Eukaryota > Metazoa > Arthropoda > Insecta > Diptera > Culicidae > Aedes > Aedes koreicus. The sequence continues at coordinate 35,069 of JAHHFK020003065.1, forward strand.
CGGCGGGTACGGGATGCGGAAGAGCTCGATCCGCAGGTAGGCGCAGATCTCCAAACACACCTGTGGGGGACGGAATGAGGCGAGAATGATTAGTTATCAATTCAAGAGCAGATTTTCGTTATGTCCAAAGTAACATTCATATCCAACTAGGAAACTCATGGTTTTGTTTTGAAGGGTGGACATTTATTCCTATATTCAATCACACATCTTTAATCTCATGATAATAGATATGTTTAATCTACAACATACTGATTTATTCATTTAAAGTTTGAGTCATTTAATATTTGGAAGCAAAAGAACGGATCTATCTCGGAACCACATTAAAGATATAAAAATGTTGATACTCAAAGTGAATGTCATCTATTGTAGTTTTAAGCTAAATCTGCGAAAAAAATATTCCGATTTGGTTTTGATGATACCTCGAACTTTTCTTCCAATACTACTCATCATATTTTGGAATCTCTGATGGCTAACCTAAGCGGCCATTTTGTTTCACCATCTCTGCTTCTCTGTTGCATCCCTAGTCACTTTTTGGAAGTTGATTTCACATCACGGTTGTCAAATTGGATATCAAATTTAGTTTTCGTTTTGCTGTAATCTTGCGTTCACTTTTATTTGAGAAAAGTAGTTTTTTTTTTTTTTATTTTTTTTTTTAAAAAAAAATTCTTTTTGTTTTAAAAAGGAAAAAAAATACATGGTGTTGATAAGTTGGAATAAAATTTTGGGGGGGTCGTAAAGGTGAAACTCCTTTGTGGTGTTGTTTTAAAATGGGTGGTGGTGTGGAAAAAAATTTTTGTTTTTTGGGGGGGTTTGGGGGGGTGGAAAAAAAAGGGGGGGGGTGGGAGTAATTTTTTTTTTTTTTTTTTTTTAAAAAGAATTTTTGGGGGGGGGGGGGGGAGGGGGATAAAAAGAAATTTAAATTTAACCTTATGTATAAAAAAAATTTATTTTTATTTTTTTAAAAAAAATACAAGGATGGTTCCAATCGTATCATAAATCATTCGTTGCACGCTCTTCTTTGATTCAATAGACGCACACAATGAGAGGTTCTGCTTCACCTCTCAAACCGAATACTGATGGGCCAAGGTTAACATTGAATGAACATAGCATGAGCTTCATTGCTTGTCAATTGTATGCGTGTTCATCACTGCTTGCTTGTACAATTTATTGATTCGTTCGTTGGCTTCTGTTGGTGATTCATTTTCGTTTCCTGATTCGATTGTGTGCTAGTGCTCGAAGCTTCCGATCGGATCACTTGATGATTGTGTGGTGCCGCGTTCAAAGCAAAACAGAATCGGAAGCCGAAAAGCACAGTGTAGCCAGTAAATACAGCGGGAAAAACAGAAAATATGTAGCAACTAAACGCCAAATGGTAATATTAAGTGACATGTGTTTCTTTAGGCCAGTATTTTCAGTTTTTGGTAGAAACTGATGATGGCACAGGTTGCTTAGTCGGTAATGGTATGGCATTACCAACCCGGATGCAGTGGATTTTTTTGTCCGGTACAGAAGATTTTTCACATGTCACAAAACAAAAATGTATGCATATAAAATATGGAATATAAAATATGCGAATTTTTATTCAACGAACGATAATCAACGATAAGGATATTTAACCCTCTTAAATTAAAATCTCCATAACCTGAAAATATGTCACGACTTATCGGATACGTGTGACAGGAAAATTAAAAAAAAAATCTAATTGAGTAGGCTGATTTTTTCCATACTTAGCAAAACTTCCAACACTGTCATTCGAACTAAAAGGCAATGAATGATTCTGATTCAGATGAATGCTATCATCTCTCGTCTCCGAACATTATCATCTGGCGATCCTACTGGGTCGTATTTCCATAGCCACTCAATCAACAAAGAGTGAATCACAACTAGGAAGAGCTGTTGTCCATTCGACTTACGTTGTGGAATGGAGTAATCTACAAAACGTCTAATCTTGTTCACTCACTGAGTTCCTGCGCATGATGCCTTTACCAATACATTTATCGATGGGTTTGTTTCAAGCACGGATAACAATGAATAATTTTCGCCGATTTTTTCGGCAGTCACCAACACTGGATATCGCAAATCCTCCAACCATTTCTTTAATGGTCGTTAAGAAAAATAACCATACGAAATTATAGGGTATTGGACCAAACCAACCGGGCGCGGAAAAGCCGACCAAAAAATTATTAAAAATTTAAACCCACCCGCGCAAAAAGGGAGCAGGAAAAACACCCGAACCCCCCACCACCCGCCACCCCCCGCCAAAACAATCCGCCCCATTTTTTATTTGCACCAACACCAAACAAAAAAAACCATAAAAAAATTGAATTAAACCCCACAAAAAAAAAAAATATTTGAAAAAAAAAACATAAGGGGGGTTTTTTTTTTGTTTTTTTTTTCTTTTTTTTTTTTTTTTTCTTATCCATAGTGTATTATTTACATCTGCCAAGTTTCATACTTATACATTCAGTAGTTCCAGTCATGTCGTCGAAACAAGAAATTGTCCGTGAGAAAATTTTGTGCACTCATAATCAAAATCCAGGGGCGTCCCACCGGTGGATAGCTAAAAGGCTTGGAATTGCAAATACAACTGTGTCTCGCGTAATAAGAACCTTCAAGGAGCGTCTGAGTGTCCAAAGGAAGGAAGGGAGTGGTCGTAAAAGTGGTCCAATGGACAGTAAAATGGCCAGGAAAGTCGTACAACAATTCAAGAACCGTCCAAACATGTTAATTCGAGATGTCGCTAAAAAGTCTAAGGTGTCAGTCGGTTTTGTGCAGAAAACCATGAAGCGTGCTGGGTTACATGTTTACAAAGTGCAAAAAGCCCCACACCGGAATGAAAAACAAAACATCACTGCGAAAACCCGCGCCCGGAGACTTTACACGAAGCTGCTCACCAAATCCGGTTGCATCGTGATGGATGACGAAACATACGTCAAGGCCGACTTCCGTCAACTTCCTGGGCAAGAATATTTCGTTGCCAAGTCGAAGTTCGATGTTCCGGAGGATGTTCGAAAGAAGAAACTATCGAAATTTGCAAAGAAGTTTCTAATCTGGCAGGCGATTTTCGGATGTGGTGAAATAAGTGCTCCCTTCATCACTTCCGGAACAATAAACGGTGCGATTTGCACGGAAGAGTGCCTTAAGAAGCGTCTCTTGCCATTCATTAAGAAGCACAAAGGATCAACTCTGTTTTGGCCTGATCTAGCATCCTGCCACTACGCTCGAAACGTATTGGAGTGGTACCGAGCTAACGGAGTCAATTTTGTGCCAAAGGATATGAACCCACCAAATTCACCGGAACTTCGTCCAATTGAAAAATTCTGGGCAATTATGAAAACGGAACTTCGCAAACATCCCAAAACTATAAAAACAGAGCTAGAATTGAAGAAAATTTGGGTAAAAACAACAAAAACACTGGGAAAATCGTTTGTACAAAATTTGATGGGTGGAGTGAAAAGGAAGGTGCGGGCATTCGGGATGGGAGACGAAATTGAATAAAACAAATGTTGTAAATCAAAACTCATTAGTAGTTCTTCATTCCCTGAAAATTTCAAGAAAATCCGATAATCAGTTTAATTTCGATGAGTATATATGTGTGTGCCATTTTTATCGAATACACCCTTTAGTAAGACGCGGCATTTTTTACTTCGTTAATCAAAACTTTCATCAGTCCCACACACTCGCCCAAACAGTTGCTGACAACACTGCGCTCTGCAAAGCTACGCACAGCTGAGTGTGAATTAGAAAAAAAAAAAAGCGCGTAATTTTGAGACCGGGTGCACAATTGTTGCACCATTCTCGTTAATTTAGCAGTTTTTTCGCCCACTGTTTTCAAGAGCGCGATGATAATTGATCTCTAAGTGAAAGTAAATAGTGTTTAGGTGGCTACGTGAAGTGGTAATACAGTTTATTGTGAAAAATTAATTAGCGGATCCTGGTCCTGGATCCTGGAGATTTTAATTCTCACGGTACAGCCCGGGGGTCACCGTACGACGACAACCGTTCTGCATTGATACTAGATCTCATGGACTACTTCAACTTGACTATTTTGAATACTGGGGAAGTAACACGCGTGGCTCCACCTCCAAACCCGGGAAGCAAATTATACCTCTCAATCTGTTCGAATTCATTATCATTGGATTGCACGTGGAAAGTGATTCAAGATCCTCATGGTAGTGATCACCTGCCTATCAAAATTTCAATCACCAATGGTTCGTGTCAATCTCGCTCGATTGACATTGCGTACGACCTCACGAAGTGTATCGACTGGAGTAAAATACGCTGAAGCGATCATCGGTGGCGAGCAATCGGTCGAAGTCCTTCCTCCGTTGGAAGAGTATCGGCTTTTATCCGGGTTAATCATCAAATGTGCGATCGACGCACAGCGCAGACCGGTACCAGGATCAACAATTCGCCGACGTTTGCCCACTCCGTGATGGGATGTCGAATGTACTGAGGTCTACCGTGAAAAATCAGTCGTTTAAAGCATATCGGAAGCGCGGTTCGCGAGATAACTACGAGCGGTACATTGCTCTTGAGCGTAAGTTTAAGAGCCACGCCAAGGCCAAGAAACGCGGTTATTGGCGTCACTTCGTCGAAGGGCTATCGCGCCAAACGTCGATGAGAACTCTTTGGACCGTCGGGAGAAGAATGCGAAATGCGTCGTCGGTAAATGAAGACATGGAAAGCTCTTCCCGGTGGGTCTACGCGTTCGCCAAAAAAGTGTGCCCAGATTCGGTTCTGGTGCAACGAATTGCTTGCGATACTCAAACCAATCGTAACGAAATGGATGCGCCCTTTTCTACGCTCGAATTCTCACTTGCTCTTCTTTCACGCAACAATTCTGCACCAGGAATGTATAAAATCAAGTTTAACTTGTTGAAAAACCTCCCAGACGTCGTAAAGAAGTTAAGCGCTTGCTAAACTTATTTAATCAGTTCCTGGAAAGCAATATTGTTACGGATGAATGGAGGCAGGTTAGAGTTATAGCTATACAAAAACCCGGGAAAGCCGCGTCGGATTACAACTCTTATCGTCCAATTGCGATGTTGTCGTGTATACGGAAGCTGCTAGAGAAGATGATTCTCCATCGGCTCGACAAATGGATTGAATCTAATGGCTTTCTATCTCATACACAATTTGGTTTCCGCAGAGGCAAAGGAACGAGCGATTGTCTTGCGCTGCTCTCAACAGAAATACAGCTGGCCTATGCCTGGGTTCAGTTTGCATGGACATTAAGGGGGCTTTTGATTCAGTTTGTGTAGACGTCCTTTCAGACAAACTCCACGAGTGAGGCCTTTCACCATTATTAAACAACTATTTGTACAATTTGTTGTCTGAGAAACATATGAGCTTTTCTCATGGGTCTTCGACAACTTCACGAATTAGCTACAAGGGTCTCCCCCAAGGCTCTTGTTTAAGCCCCCTTTTTTATAATTTTTATGTCAGAGACATCGATAGCTGCCTCATGGAAAATTGCACGCTAAGACAGCTTGCAGATGACGCCGTTGTTTCAATTGTAGGACCAGGTGCGAACAACCTGCAGAGATCGTTGCAGGATACCCTAGACAATTTGTCTACCTGGGCTGTAAAGCTGGGTATCGAATTCTCCCCGGAGAAAACTGAGTTAGTTGTTTTTTTCTAGGAAGCGTGATCCAGCACAGATACCGCTTCAACTCATGGGTAAATTAATAACTCAAAGTTTTTCTTATAAATACCTAGGGGTCTGGTTCGATTCTAAATGCACCTGGGGAAAGCACATTAAGTATCCGCATCAGAAATGCCAGCAGCGAATAAACTTCATGCGTACTATCACCGGAACATGGTGGGGAGCCCACCCGGAAGATCTGATAAAGCTGTATCGTACAACGATTCTGTCGGTTCTCGAGTACGGTAGCTTCTGTTTTCAATCCGCCGCGAAAACTCATATTCTGAAGCTGCAACGGATCCAGTACCGTTGTCTTCGTATCGCTTTAGGCTGCATGAACTCAACTCATACTATGAGTTTGGAGGTATTAGCAGGAGTTCTTCCTTTATCAGATCGTTTTGCGGAGCTATCGTTCCGGTTCCTGATCCGCTGTGAGGTGCTAAATCCATTGGTAATTGAAAATTTTGAAATCCTCAAACTAAGTTCATGACACTGTACCATTGGTACATGACTCTGGAGGTGAACCCTTCTTCGAATGTTCCTAATCGTGATTACTCCCAAGACTTCTCTAGTTCTACTGTAGTTTTTGATCTAACCATGAAGCAAGAAGCTCGTGGAATACCAGATCCACTCCGTTTGGAGTACATTCCATCAATTTTTGCAAGCAAGTTTGGCCATATCAGAAGTGACAGAAAGTTTTACACCGACGGGTCAAAAACAAATGATTCCACTGGATTTGGTGTTTTTAACGAAATTCATAGCGCCTCCTTCAAACTTCAAAATCCTTGCACCGTATACGTCGCAGAATTGGCGGCGAGCTGAGATAGTCTCAGCTCACTTCAGGCTATTCGTTCAATGAGGCCGGCAAGGCACTCACCGTATTTCGTTAGCGAAATACGATCTCTTTTGAGTGCCATATCAAACAATTCCTACACCATCACCTTGGTTTGGGTCCCTTCTCATTGCTCCATTCCGGGTAATGAGAAAGCGGACTCACTTGCCAAGGTGGGCGCTATGGCAGGCGATATTTATGATCGACAAATTGCCTTTAACGAATTTTTTGCTATTTTCCGTCAACAGGCCTTGATCAGCTGGCAACAAAAATGGGATGCAGGGGATTTGGGCAGATGGTTACATTCCATTCTCCCACAGGTATCGAAAAAATCGTGGTTCAGAGGGTTGGATATTAGCCGGGATTTTATCAAGGTAATGTGTCGTCTAATGTCCAATCACTACTCGTCAGGCTCTCATTTCTATCGAATAGGTCTCTCAGACACCAATCAATGCGGCTGTGGTGCAGGTTATCAGGACATGAACCACGTTGTCTGGCATTGCCTCGATTACGAAATTACCAGATCTGATCTTTGCGCATCCCTACGGGCCCAAGGGAAACCAGAGAAGGAAGATATCAGAGACGTGCTGGGTAAGCTGGACTTGGACTATATGGGGCTACTTTACAAGTTTTTGAAACAAATAGATGTTTTCGTTGGATCCTCTCTTAGCTGTCGCTTTAACATGTCCACCTCGTCCCCTCCCCCATAATACCGCTTCTATTGTATCGTTACAGCTTAACGCAATGCAACATCTACGCCAGACCTACAGCAACAATATAGCATCGCCAATCTGCTGTTGAAAGCCAACGTTAAGATTCCTACTTCCCCATTCCTTCCCAAATCATTGTAATCCCTAACCTCGACCAAGCCGCGAGTTTTTCGGCTTTCCAAAACTAACCTAGTAAATAAGTTATTATCGTTGTAAAAATGAAAAAGAACTCGGCTCCGTTATGCCTATGGCACTTGAGCCTTATAAATAAACAATTAACTTAAAACAAAATACCAACTTCCCTTTGCTAACAGTTTGTGAATAAAAGTCAGGATTGAGACTCTTCATAATCCCTAGGAAAACCAATTTTTGCCCTTCAAACAATGACATGCTGAGGACAATCAGTGGTTATATACGCTTAATCACAGGCAGACGTTTAAGCAAGAACAAACTTAATCGATAACTTTGTGTACATTTTCAAATTAAAATACTTTAGCAATCCCTTGCTTACTAGCGCTGCGTAGTTCCCTTAGTCGAGGTGCCCACTGATGTGGCAAAGTTGCGGCATCTGCGAGCATGTCAAAATATCATGCCGACGTTCGCCACACGCCAACCGATATTGACACGATGTTTTAACGTACAATGAGATGTCACATGGCGGCCCTTCGATGGGCGGCTCGCCTTAACGCTGCAACAAAACTGACAGATTAACTGACGCGATGACGGCCGCCGAAGTGTCAGTGTTATTTGGCTTATTCTATTAAATTGACGGTTATGGAATTTTGCACACGTTGAGATTCAAGCTTGTATGGCTGTGGTTTGATTAGGTCAAACAGAGAGTAGAGCCCGTTGCTGTCGGACTTAGTTTCCGTGCTACAACGAGTGGTAGTACAAATCATATTGAACCATTAGCTCCGTCCAGCTAACACTATTGAGCCAAACATATAAATTACTGAAGGACAGCACAAAACTGAACTCACCTGACCACAGTACCGGACCAGGTCCACTGAACACCACAGCATCGCGAACCAGAGCAAATAGTACTCCGGCAGAAAACTGTTGAAGTACTGATTCAGGAACAGGCACAGGGGTCCAATGAGACCCCAATCCAGATATTCCATTCCACTCTTGGTCATATGGGCAACCTAAAATATAACAACAGATCGATTAAAATGCACTCTAAATGATGCAACACTTTAGCTTTGTCACTTACCACTAACCGGTTGGTAACCTTGGCAGTGATCATTCCGAATGCCATGATGTACAGTGCGGGATAATTTTCGTAGATGTGGTCGGTGGATTTCTGCGAGATGACGTACGCCGGCACTACGACGAACAGGAACGGTATGATGGGCGACAGGACGCTGGTTCCCTGAGCATTGGGTCCGGGAGGCATTGAAAGGAAACATGTCAGTATAAACTGTGAATTTCCTCCACTCGGCACAAGCGGATACGAATGAGAGATGTGAGAGCGTTTGAAAATAAATGCTTTTTAGGTTTTCCCAATGCGCTAAGATTGAGTCGAGTACAAGCAAACTTTTCGAAACATTCATTTTCAAACCCTCGGGTAAAGAATGAACATGAAACAATGTGGATTAGGGTGAGGAGATAAGGTGCCAAAGGAAAGGAACAGGACAATTCGTGACGAAACATGGGATGTGCTATTGTTTATTGAGGTTATGTTTTTTGTTGTTGTTTATATGTAATGTATTTGGGTGAGTTTTGTAGAAGAAAAGGTGGTTAATTGTTATGGCCATCGACAGTGTTGTTGGTGAGTGGATTTGTCAGTGTGCAAGACATGGAAATTTTGTTGTATTCTCCATTTTTTGTTTTGTTTCATTGTTCGAGCTTTTACCACTACCTTTGCCAGCATTTTAAGGAAGTCACAATAAACACACAAACACAAACATAAACACAAATCGCGACAAAATGCGATACATCTAAGTTAGTACTTATCGATAACGAATACACCCGTCACAACTAGAGGCTAGCCAATTACAAACTATCCAATTACACAAACGAAATAATGATACTATTTTGTTTATAAATATCACAGCCGCAATGTTGATGAAGTGATTTTTATGGCTATGTTCTCGAAATAATTGCTAGTTTTGAGCTTTACTTAGCAGACTTTTAAACAACGTTGAAAAATTTCGGTATATTCTTCCTACTGGGGCCTGCATATGAATCTCCTATGACCTGAACTTCGAGGAAATAGACAATGGTACCACCAACAGACCAAATCCCTCAATCTGATTCTTACTCTACCGTTTCCATCAAATTTGGTCATTTCCGTGGTTTATTGAAGAATGTTCCCATCTTTCACCTGCCGTTGATTCTGAATGAACATCTCTGCTTATGGGTCCATTTATAGTGACGAATAGTGGTGTGCATGAGTTGAGCTCGGAGGAAACATACAGAAATGGACAAAATAAATCATACACTTGGCCGGAAAATTATATGTTTACTATTTAGTGTGCTAAATACAGAGGCCAAATTAAGACAAACATATGTTTGCCAAATTAGTTTTTCTCTAAAAATTTATATTTTTTCTTAGGCAAAAATTATAGGCTTACAAAAGCGAATTTTTCGATGATATTATTAAAACCAGTTTTAATATTTTAGCAGCACTGCATTTTTGACAATTCTAGACAAAATAGTCAAAATGTCGAAAGTAACATTTGTAAACAATGACCTCTAGCGTATTTTTCTGGGATCTGCTTGCTCCCACAAACAAAATAGCACCAGAAACCGATAAAGGGAATTATTACCTTCCCTTCGGTAGTAGATATAGATGTTAGCAACTTGGCATTTCCAGGAAATTTACGTTATTGTTTACAATTGTTACTTTCGACCCTTTGACGCTTTTGTCTAGAGTTGTAGTAACAGTGCAGGTGTGGTGTTTTCCCGCCGAAGTTGGTTCCGTGTGTTTTCAAAAAAAATTAAAATGTCCCGGAGAGAGATTTCGCATGCTGTTAGAAAATTCGTGATTGGCGATCGTGAAAACGGCCTTTCTATCCGAAATATTGCTAAAAAATACTCAGTTCCACATGGGGCTGTTCAACACATTCCAGTGAAGTATGAAAGCCAAGGAATTGTGAAAAACTTAGCCGGGCGAGGACGTCATCGTTCGACAACACACAGTGAGGATGTCAAGATTTTTCGGTTGGCTAAGCAAAATCCCAATTTTTCATCAAACCTAAAGGTATTGTTAGCCGGTTTGGAGTTACAGCGATTTGAAACAAGCAAGACCTTATTTATCAGGTTTTTTTTGCCAATAATCCATTCTTCTTTTTGCCAGTTTCGACACAATTATAATGTTTAAAAACAAGCGGCTGGATGATTTTTAACGGAGTCTGTCAAAGTAATTCAGAAAAAAATACTGTTCATGGGAGGCAGTGCTGCCAAAAATGCTTTTGCTGCATTATAAAAATTCAATTGCATTTTTTGTCAAATGAGTGTAATTTGATTTGAAAAATTCCAATTACATCGTGCTCCTCACACTTTTTGAAAATTATGCTGAGCCCTAGATAAAAGGTTTCTGAACAAAAAGTTTTCGTTTATCAGTATTTCGTTTTGCAAAGTCTCTTATCTTCTCTTATCTTTATCTCCGGAACATTTATCTCTCAAACCAATCTGCTGGGTACGTTTAAAAGTAGAATGTCCAAAGAATTCACAAAAAATAAACTTTATATATGCGGCAGTATTGCCAAACATGGTATTATTTCACTTAATTTTTTTTTTTGTGATATGACTACAATTTGATTTTGGAAATTGCAATGCCATCACTAGCCCTTACCACATAATAAACACTTGAAGGTATTCTGGGTGGAACAACGTTTGCGACCCGAATGTGTTGTTCAAACTAATTAGGCTTGTATCAATATTTGAGGCGTAGTTGTCATTATCCAGGATGTCACTATTAGAATTATTATAACTGCTCTGTGCACCCACTATTGGTTAAAAAATTTTAAAATATGATGGCCATTTGGCATAAACACCATTTGGCATATATATCGGAAAATGAAAGCTGCTTCAGTGGGCATAAAGGGCGAACACGAAATTATTGCGACACATTCAACAGGGCATAACTTTTTTACCATTGGGTAAAAATCAACCAAATTTTGTACACTTTCTCATTGATGTGTATTGTTTACATGCTGTCAAACTCGAAGTCGTGTTTTTCGATTCAACGAAAATGGAGGTGAACCAACGCGAGTCGAGAGAACAAATTCTTTCCAAACACCTGGAATTTCCTGACCTGTCGCACCGGCAGTTGGGAAAAATGTTGAACATTCACCATTCAACCGTCTCCAGAGTGTTGAAGCGGTTCCAGGAGCGGTTGACGTTGGACCACGGCAAAGGAGCTGGAAGAAAACCGGGACCGGAGAACAAAAAGACGGAGGGAAAGGTGAAGCGGATGATTAAAGCAAATCCCAACGTCTCAAGCCGTGATTTGGCTAAAAAGATCGGCATGTCGCAGAGCTACGTCCAGAATGCAAAGAAGAGAGCTGGACTACTTACATACAAGGTACAGAACTTCCCAAACCGCGATGAGCGGCAACAATCGACGGCTAAAACTCGGGCACGGAAGCTCTACGAGAAGATGCTGACAAAATATGGCTGCTGTGTGATGGACGACGAAACGTATATAAAAGCCGATTTTAAGCAAATTCCGGGGTTGGAGTTTTTCACCGGCAAGAGCAAGTTCTATGTGGACGACAAATTTAAGAAGAAGAAAATGTCGAAGTTCGCCTCCAAATATCTCATTTGGCAGGCCATCTGCTCTTGCGGACTGAGGAGTGAGCCTTTCGTGACAAAGGGCACAGTAAATGGCGAGATCTACAAATCTGAGTGCCTCGAGAAGCGCCTTTTGCCGTTCTTGCAGCAGCACGACGAAGCTCCGCTATTTTGGCCAGATTTGGCATCATGCCACTATTCTAAAAGTGTCGTGGAGTGGTATGAGGCCAATTCTGTCCATTTTGTTCCAAAGGACATGAATCCGCCAAACTGTCCGGAGCTGCGCCCGGTGGAGCAGTACTGGGCAATGATGAAACGGGAACTTCGGAAGAGCAAGAAGACAATCAAAGACAAGAAGGACATGTTAAGAAAATGAAAAAAAAAAAACTGAGAAACTGGTACCGGATGACACTGTAAAGGCTTTGGTGGAGGGCATCAAGCGAAAATGCGTTCAATTTTACACTCAAGGCTCCATCTATTAACTTTTCTTTTGATTTTTGAAGTAAATATATGTATAAAACTACCCTAAAATTTTGGTTTGATTCTAAACATTATAAGAAAATTTGCATGACATTTTCGGTGTCGCAATAATTTCGTGTTCGCCCTTTATTTAAAATTTGGCAAAGCTTAGACATTCAAAATGCAATCGATATAGATGTCTTTTCGCAAAATGGCCATTTGGCATTGACAACGAACAGTTTGAGAAAGATTATTTGGATTGAAAATCTGTAAATTAACGTTTCATCAGAAACATTTGGAATAAATTAGAGCAATTTCTAAGCAATTAACCAATTTCATTTGGCATTATGGTTTTGTCACATAAATTCAAATTTTAGAGAAAAATAATTTTAATAATTATACCATAGATTGTGAAATAATTTAAGAAAATTTAAAAGAACAGCCTAATTAATAAAGAGGGGAGATTACAATGCTTCCCGTATTGGCCTATTTGTAACAATTGCGTTTCAGTCGGTTCTAATGAATTATGCCAAACATAACTAAGCAATACTTACTTTTAGTCAATCCAAAAATTCACTGTTCAACATCAAAGAAGAAAACATTTGATTTTCAATTTTCAATTTTAACCCTGAAACCTATGAATGCCATATTTTTAAGAACAGCTAATTTAAAAAGAAGTGAATATTACTATGGACACAAGCCTATGCCAATGACATTATGCCAAATGGTCGTTATGCCAAATGACCACTAGGATTCTGTGTTATTACAATAGTGTTATGCCAAATGATGATTATGCCAAACGGCATCATGCCAAACGGCATTATGCCAAACGGCATTATGCCAAACGGCATTATACCAAATGACCACTTAGATCAAGTTATTGTTATGCCAAATGACTTTATGCTAAACCACTTTAAGCCAAACGACCTTATGCCATATGGGCTTCCTCCGGTCACAGCCCAACAAACATCGGTGTTGAATTAGAGCTTGTTCAAGCAAATTTGGAGAAGCTATTCAGCTGTTTCTTCTAGAATTGCTGAATAGCTTCTCCAAATTTGTTTGAACAAGCTCTAATTCAACACCGATGTTTGTTGGGAGGCACTCTTTTTACAGCTTGATAACAATGAATGCACAGCTTACGACCTTCAATAACTTGTGGAGTGAACTGATTGAACTAATCATGATTGGAACTGCTTGCGATGAGCATTGGCATGCAAGTTCATGGCGTTGCAGCAAATCTTCTGTGCAACTACAAGTAGTACAAACGACCGAATTGACCAGCATGCTTATCACACACACACACACTTTTAAATTCTGCTATACCAGACCGAAGCTTTAATAGAGTCGATTGACGACTAGGAAACTATTTAGACGTACGAAAACGCTTGATAGTACTACCCTTTTTTTTTAAAAAAAGAATGTTCCAATCGAACAATTGGGGGAGGTAGCTCATCAAAACTTCCGGTCCGCCTCTAGGCTTCTTGCTATGAGGTACCAGGTGGGTCATCACCGATTGCCGGTCGATCTGCCAAATTTGGAAAACGTCTGCATTGAGTTATCTCAAATTATAATAATCCGTCCACTATATCACAAAACATTGCGATTGTTTGAGTGGATTTGAGGTAATGAAATCATTGGGTATAGGACCAAGGGCTAAATTGATGAGCTTGGACATCAATAGAAGCAAAGTTCCCAGAAGGCACAAAATGCATCTACGGACTTTTATTTTTATCCCCTCAATCGAAGTTTTGGATAGAGTAGTGTGGATTGTTCTGTATACTGTATTATTAGACTATTATATAACATACAACTAAATGTATTATTCTGTAAATTTTAAATTTCAATCTAAATTTCAGTGAGCGAGATAAGGCGCTATAACATTGGCAAACTATTGCAAGACTTTTGGTTCAAATACCAAAAGTCCACCCACAGGCAAAAGGAGCATAAACTAATCTTTCTAGCATCTATGCTTCCAACGATAAAATACAAACTATCACATTGTTTAACTTTATAAGGACGCGTTTGACACGGGAGGTCCACGCTTCCTTCCTTCCCTTGATGCGAAGTAGTAGAGCGGTTTCAGACACTCTTTCTGGAATCGCTCTATTACTTGGAGTCCTCTCTGCGGCACATGCTACGCAGTTGGCCTGGCCGATCACAAGAAAAATGATGCATTCAAGAAGTCGTCATTTTCCAGGATGCTTTCAAGAATTGGCTGCGTTAGTGTGAGATTAGATTAGATTAGATTAGAATGCTCCAATCGAACAATTCATTTTGCACCAAAACACTTTTACCTAAATCAAAACAATGCGCTTGATTAAGATGTTGAAAAAAAAAACAGGAAAAACAGCTGAATGAGTATGGCATTTGTCTCTCATTCGGCAAGAGAGCGTTTCCAGCCGAAATGACCTGAAAAATGTGAAAAATTATTTTCGATTTTTTTTTATTTGAATGAAACTTTGCATACGCGTTTGGCTTAGGAGACGGAGCATTTTCCGCGCTAGCATAGATTTTTGTGACTCAAGAGCCAGTTTTAAAAAGGGCGTAAGCATTTTGAATAGCACTTCAATTAATATATTTTAGCTCGAAAACCTTTGGTTGTACAAAAAAACTCTCTAAGAACAAGTTGTGGTCCTATGTGTCAAGGTTGTGAAAAAAAATATACACTGAGAATAAAAAAAAATCGACAATTAACATGAAAATTTAAATATCTCAGAAAACGAGTTTTTGAATTTTTTTTTTATTTTTTGACTGTAAAAGCTTGAAGTTATTACGCAATTTTTAACGAAGACTGAAGGATGAGGAAATGTCAGAAAAAAAAGTTAGTTTCTTGAACATCAACTTTTGGTGTATTTCTCAAAACTTTAATATTTGCGAGAATAAACTGATATTCTGATGATATAATCTGATTTTTGAAGTATTTTAAAATTTTCAGCTCTTAGTGATAATCTTCATAAGAGCATCCGTTTTCGAGATATTTGTGATTTAATTTGATCATACTCGAATAATTTTCGAAAACACGACCTTTTCATAAGTTTTTTCTAGATTCTCCAACAGCAAGAGTTGGTTTTTCGAAATGTATAATAAATTTTACGCTACTCTCTCTTAGACCGCAAGAAGATTGAATAAACGGTTCAAATAAAACAGATTATAAACTATAGAGGATGCATAGCGCTACTGTTCGTCTTGTTCTCACACGCGAACATGCCGGGTACATAACTGTAAAATCGCATACTTTTCATGTTGAAAGTTATGTCCCTGACCTACTAAAACTAGGAAAAGATATTTTGCCAACGACGTCAGCGCGATGGGTCCTCTACAGTTTATAATCTGTTGTGTTCAAATGTTGGACCAACTTACCGCCTGCCTGAATTTTAGGTAGCATCAAAGGCTCTCAGTAGCTTAAAAAACTCGTCCGTTGGGTAGCTCGCTGCTGGGTATTGCCGATAGTATACCTAGAAATCTAAAACTACCTGTACTTGGTATATAAATTCGTTCCACTTCTCGGAAAGCATCAGTAACAAGTTTGTTTTGAGTGTTAAATAATAATTTAAAAATGGAATTCAATATGGTGAAGTGTTGCAAACTCTTTCCTAAAACACGGTGCTCGATAAAGCTTCGTAAATTAAACGAAGACATTATTCAAGGGCTAATATTAATGAACTGCCGAATTGCGTTGGATACGTCTTTATCGATCTGTGATTCGTGTCGATTACATTTAAACAAAGTGAAACACGCAGAAACTGAGTATGATATCGATAGGAGTGTATTGAATATAAGCTATCCACATACATTTGCGTTGTACGCATGTATTTGTGATGGTTTTTATGCTCTGAACACTGCATGCTGTGCGTTTGACTGTCAGCTTTCTTATGTTTACTTGTTTGTGCGGTTCAAATTCTGCGTTTTCAAAATGTCGCGTATTGAAAAGGAAGTGAAAAGTAAGGTTCTGGACACATGACTAAGTGAGAAGGGTATTACTATGCGAACATTGGCGAAGCGGTTTGGAATTCATCATGCGAGTGTTAAAACCATCATTAATAAGTTTGGGGAACACTATTCTTTGGATGAGCTACCAGGAAGAGGCAGAAAACCCGGTTCTTCCAACCCGAAACTGGAGCAGAAAGTGGTATCTCTAATCATGAAGAACAAATCAATGTCAACAGGTGATTTGGCCAAAACAGTAGGAACGAGTGTCGGAATGATCCAGCGTATCAAGAGGCGAAACCACCTGAAGACCTACAAGAAGCAGAGAAAATCTCGAAACAAAGTGCAGAACAGAAGAAGCGAGCAGCAACAAGGGCCCGGAAATTAGATACGCGTCTTTTGCAGCGTCCGGATGCATGCGTTTTGATGGACGATGAGATCTATGTAAAGGAGGACTCAAAACCCTTCCAGGTCCACAATACTTTACTGCCGTCGTTGGGGAGGATGTGAGCGATGCGGACAGGTCGATTCAAGTGGAGAAATTCGGTCGAAAGGCACTGGTATGGCAAGCAATATGTTCCTGTGGTTTGAAGTCAACCATTGTTTACACTACCGGAACTATAAATGGGGAAATATATCGATCTGAGTGTCTCCAGAAGAGATTGTTGCCTTTATATAAGAAGCATAAGTACACCTCCACTGTTTTGGCCGGATTTAGCGTCGGCTCACTATGCCAAAACCACTCTCAATTGGCACGCGGAAAAGAGCATAGATTTCGTTGAGAAAAATATCAATCCACCAAATTGCTCTCAGCTTCGACCCATCGAACGTTACTGGGCAATCGTGAACACTGTGTCCGGAACTTGATGAAGAGCATTCGATCCAAAGTTCGAAAATTCGTGAAGGAATAACTTAAATTTCATCCGGTCTTCATTATGTTCAAGTTTAACCTAGTACAATAAAGGATCAATTTTTTGTATGAATAAAATATCGGTTTTCAACATAATTTGAAAGAAAGTTTGTGGATAGCTTATTTCCGATACACTTGCGATATATCCGGGGGGGGGAAGATGGAGATGAGAGGGCGACTTAAGCTGAACTCTTGGGGGGGGTGGGGCGCGTACCACAAAACACGTGGAGATTGCGATGATTTCACTGTTCGTTTAGGTTGGAATTACGAATATATTTTTGATTTTATTTTTGCGAAAAGGGCGCAGGAAAAACAAAACACGTCAGTATCCAAGCACGGCTTGCTGTGTCATCATCCAACTTTTGAGACATACACCAAAAGTTGATGTTCTAGAAACTTTTTTCCCGACATTTCTCCATCCCTGGAATTTTTGCTAAAAATGACGTAAACAACTTCTTACAATCAAAGTATAAGAAAAATCAAAAAATCGTTTTTTGAGATATTCAAATTTTAATGTTAAATTGCAATTTTTTTTCGGTGTAACTTGTTTTTAGACTGTTTTCTTGTACAACCAAAGGTTTTCGAGCTGCAAATTATTAATTGAAGTGCTATTCAAAATGCGTACGCCCTGTTTAAAAACCGACTCTTGAGTCCAACATTTTTTCGCATCAGTGGAACAAACTGACTTTCGTGGGTTAAACGTGTGTACAAATTTTCAATTGAATCGGAGACACTCGAAGTTGGTCGATAGGTCATTTCGGCTGGAAACGCTCAAGAATAAGAACATCCAGAAATGACGTCATTTATGGATCGTCGCAAAGAATTCTCACATTTCTCTCAGTGGGATAATGGAACAAGTCATTCATCCGACAACGCAACGGTCACACACAACACGACAGACAAAAACTAACAATTCGATCATAAATTAGGGAGGAGAACAGATTTCAAAAACGTAACGATCCATACAAAAAAAATCAAGGTTCATATGAATATCGTGACAAAAGGAGTTGCAAATGGTCATTAAATGACGGTTTCGTGTGGCATATTTAATTGACGTTCCCTGAAAAGCTGTCCGCTTTGAACGAATTGAACATTTCAAGACATAATTGTCAGAAGGTCGAAAGTAGCAAGTAGCAGGATATGCCTCAAGAAAAAGCAAAACAAAATATTCGATTCTTACGAATGTCCAGGATTGGGTCCTTCCTTAAAATGCTGTAACTGGGCAACGGCTGTTTTATAAAAAGTCGGGTGAACACGATAATATTGGAATTTTGCAAATTACTATATAAAATTGCCTGTCTAGTGTTTCTTCATATTGATATGTCAGTGAGACACTACTACTGTATATTTTTGATTTTCAGGGTAAAAATAGTGAATTAATATTTACTTCGAATTTTAAGTATAGGCCGAAGCCTAGATCCATAGACCCACACAAGAGCACCTTCCCCTACTCATTTGTCGAAAAATACAATTTTTAAATGAAAAAATAGCCTACGTTGTCAATTTCTATTAGGCGTTTTTAATGCTACGGTACATAACAAGTTTACTTATAATGGTCTATGTTTACTTCGATTACAGCAAGAACACTCAGCCGTATGGATAAAGGTGTATATTTCACTACTTCCAATGAAGGTTAAATTCAAATATCGAATTCGGCAAATATTTGCCCGGTTCCCACAGATTGTTCACACGATTTTCGAGCAAAATCTTGGCCTACATTCCTTTCCCATCTGCCGATTTGATCATGAAGTTCATATCAATTTAGCTCCTCGCAATCAAATATATGCCCATTATATTTAGACTGCCCAGTAGTACATGCTATTGACGTGTCTCTCGTCCGAAACATTCGCAACAATAAGGAAGATAGCGAGCAAGTGAATATAATTCAATCATGGACAGAGAGTGTCAATTTGATTTAATGGAAAGAAACCACTCCCTCTTAAAATTGCTGTGTCATTGGCACGATATTCGATAATTCTTAGAACAATCGAATGTTGTAGATACATCTATTACGGTGTGACAAATGTGATGTTAATGTAATTACTAGCGATACTCTTACGGTCTAAACACAATACACGTACAATACAACGACTTGTTGTTAGTATAACACTTTGCCTACACCACTAGACAAACAAACAAACAAACAAACAAACAAACAAACAAACACAACTTAGCAAACACACACATAACACGCACGGCGAGACCCATGTGGCTACTCAATCTGTTATACATGCTGGATATATAAATTCTAAATATGCATTCTTTGAGACGAGAGGCCACCGGGGGTCCCAAACAGGTCCTTACGGCAACGGTTGATCCATTCTTGCCGACGCCCCCCGTGAAGATCACGGACGCGTTCTCATACGCTAACAGCCCAAACACAAACACGGCAAAGTAAAGTGGTACTATCTTAATGTCGACGCCACCCAGTATCGGAAGCTGTTGTATAGTTTGTATTTGTATTGGTTTTTTTTCGTTTGCGGTGATGATGGTTGATAGTTGTAGAAGTAGCAGTGGTAGCGGTAGCAGTAGTAGCAACAGCGATGGTGGTAGTAGTAGTTGGTGTTGTTATAGATGATACCATGTTAGGAGAGGTTGAGAATAAAAATAACTCATTAAAATCATAGAAAATCTGTTGGTTAAATAAAATAGTTCTTCAATTATCGGTAGGTTGCCGATTAGTTCCCAAAATTTTAGTCGAAATCCCATGCGAATGTACGTTTTTTTTTTCGACGTGACGGTGTTGCTAGCATGATTGTCGCTAGCGATGTTAAAAGTGTCCCACATATTAAGCGACAGTTTGTCCTAGATCTAACTGTGATTTATACCGATATAATGTTACGTGTTAATTATTGATCCCCGAAAAGTGGCAGTGGTGGTAAGTAACAAATAATAATCGGAACAAACACAGGGATTAACAATAGTATAATTATCAATGGTTTGATTCTTACAGCAACGGTTGAGCCATTTTTACCGACGCCACCTTCGTAGAATGTTCCACAGAAGGTTATAAACACTTGCAGATAGCCGAGGGAGAAGATTCCACAGACCGCAAAAACGTTCCACGTGCTGCCAATTATCGGGATCTGTTGTTGTTGGTCGTGAGGAATCACGTCATGTCAGCATATCCAGTCCAGTGTCAGTTACCGGAATCGACCACGCGGGAGGTTACCGTATTCGTTACGTGAACGGATTAACAAGTACGCACATACACACACATACATGGATATGGGAGTGAACCGTTGCGACCCAGTACGGGAAGGGAGAGAAGAGAAGGTTTATTTAGTTAAGATTTGTGCACAGTGTTGTTCGTTCAGTTTGAGTTAATCATGTGTTTTCTTATTTTGAAAATGGATTAAACATACATAAGTATTACCCATCAATAGTAGATCTGTTTACTGCCAACCATCATATAATCAACGAAGAAGGAAAATTTTGTTCTAAATGCCATTAATGTCGGTTTATAAATATTTATCAAAGCCAATTTTCGTTTATGAAAACAAGCATTTCAAATATGTAAGTGTTGTAACGCTTACTCGGATAACCTTAAAACTAGGACTGTATCGAAAAGTAATAAACCAAATTTGAATCGGTGTATAAAATGATAATCTGATATAATTTAATCGTGTTGTTCGTTGTCGTTGAGGTATGCTAAAGTCTGTTTCGTTTAGAATTTGGCCGCACAAAATGGGTGATTTCTCCGAGAGGAAATAACGCAAGGCTATCATTTTTTATGTTTGACTCAGCCCTAAGGGACAAATACAAGAAAAAATATACGACAGCATTTTGGATGAATTTTCAAACTTTTCGCTGAATTCCACCCATCATTTCTTGCACAGTACTACATTCTACCTTATCTGTCATCATGTTGCAGCATTTCTCCAAATCGAACGGTATTTTGATTGTTTTGCCACATTTCTTTAATTTAAGCTTGGAAAAGGCCCAAAATTATCGATGATACGAAAATCTGGACGATTTGGTGGATTGATGAAGACTGTACCCGAAAAAAAAGTGACACAATGATTAGCTTGTACATTTTTTGCGTGTGGGTAATAATAGACTGAAACTAAGAGTTGATGTTTATGTTGGCAACATTTCATCACAATCTGTCAAGTATTTATCGATATGGCATCGGAACAAGAGCAAATCCGCCAAAAAATTACGTTCGCCGTCGTGGAAAATCCGACTGCGCCCCACAGATGGATCGGAAAACACCTGGGATTCCATCATTCGACAATGTCCCGGGTGGTGAAGTCATTCAAGGAGACCCAGGCGACCCAGCGGCGGTCAGACAGCGGCAGAAAAACGAAAACAGCTGATCCAGTGGAGGCAAGAAAAGTGTTGAATCTGTTCAAGCGTCGACCAAACCTTTCGATCGGCGATATGGCGAAAAGGCGAATGATTCCATCTGATTTGTCGAAAAAACGATGAAACGTGCCGGCCTCTAACGTTTGCATTAAAAAAATTGATTTTTCATGGGTTTGACTTCACCCGCACTGATGAAACTACCCATGCAGCATCAATCATATTAACCCATGAGTCAGCAGACAAAATTTGACAGCTCTATCAGTCAAACTCTAACCTTGATGGCAAAAACAGTGAAGCAACTCCGTTCAGAAGTGTGCGCATTCAAAGAACGGCACCCCGCCGCGTCGAGAACGGACATCGTGCGGCACTTTGTGAACGCCGGATACGCCCGTTCCGGCATCTACAACATCTTGGCACTATTAGACAACAATCAGAGCATCGACCGACGGCCCGAGCGACAAGAAGCTCCAAAGGATGCTGAAGAGGAAGACCGAGGGAAAAGTGGCTACATCGCTGCGTGAGCTTGGCCGGGAGGTCGGTTCAACCGGCCAAACAGTGAAAAAGTACCTGGCGAACATGAACATACATGCCAGGAAGCGGAAGACGCGTCCACTGGTTTCAGAGCTACAGGCAATTACGCAGCGGCAGCGGCTGAATAAGATCTCGATTTTCCGGGCGAATCGCGACGTGGCGATGGTGATGGACGACGAGACCTATCTCAACCTTGAATGCAACGACTGGCAGGGCACTTCGTATTTAACTTCCCCCACGAAGGAAGTGTGCTCCGAGGTGAAGTTCATTTCACACACCAAGTTCCCCAAGAAGGTGCTGCTGTGGCCGACAATCAGCGAGAAGGGAATGTCAAAGCCGCTCTTCTTTCGCTCCGGACTGGCCGTGAACGGGGAAATTTATAGTACGAAATGCCTGCCGGAAGTTGCGTCGTTCATCAAGAAATACCATAAGGGCGAAGACGCGGTGTTCTGGCCGGATCTGGCGTCAGCCCACTACTCGAAGCGATCGTTGGAGGAGATGGAGCGGCTGAATATCGATGTGGTACCCAAGTCGGCGAACCCGCCCAACGTCCCGCAGCCGCGTCCCATCGAGAATTTCTGGGCCAACCTGAAGCGTAAGATCTTCTCCAACAATTTTGTCGCGAGAACTGAGAAGTAATTGATAAATAAAACGAAGAAAGAACTCAAAAACATGCCTACACGCATTTTTTTGTCCACTATGGCGAATGTTCCGGTTAACTGTTGGAAGGCCGCTCGAAAGGGCGTAGAATTTTTTTGCAAGTAAGCTTAAATAATTACCTTCCAAGGGAAATTTATCAGAAGCAATTATCTGTCTTACTTATTTTTTATCGCCATCCGAAAAAAGTCTATTTTTTAATGCAAACGTTACGTCTACAAGCTCAGGAAGGCACCAAACTGGAACGACAAATAAAACACGGCAGCGGAAACCCGCAGGCCATCTGTGCATGTGGCGAGAAGAACCAGACGGGTACCATGAATGGGCAAATCTACCGAGACGTGTGCTTCCCGAAGCGCCTGCTGCGCTTCATGCGGAGCCAAGACGCTATTTTGGTCGGATTTGGAATCCTGCCACTACGCACGGCCGGTACAAACTAGTACAGAGATAAAAATGTTGTTTTTTGTACCAAAAGACTTCAACCCACCAAACTCGCCGGAAGTTCATTCGATTGAGAAGGCCATGATGAACATCATAAAAACAACCCTAAAGTATTCGAAAACAACCTGGCTTTGAAAAAACAGTGGATAAAATCATCAAAAGGAGTCGACACCACTATTGCCCAAAACCTTATGAGTGGTGTCAAGGGCAAAGTGTGAGCATTCGGCCATGGAGAGGAGATCCAATAAACCAATAAAGTAGAAACCAAGAAACCTAACCAGAATATTGTAGTTTATCACTAAAAGTTCAATGAAACTCGGAGAAGGTTTGTCCGCGGACGGCTGGTTTTTCGAGCATCAATTTTGACAAAAAAATTGAACATCTCCTAACTCAAATATTTCCAGGATCCTTCTGCGCACTGGCTACGTTTGTAATAGCTTAGATTAGATTAGATTAGAAAATTTGAAGAAAATCCGATTAACCGTTATGTGTCCAACAGGGATCAAAGTTGCCTTTTTCGATTTCAAAACGTGATATTTCATTAAGTTTTTATAGTAGGATATTGAAACTTTGTGACATCTCATATCTCGTTAATAATTATCATCCTGGAGTGAAATAATGATGGCATAGCAAGGGGGGGGGGGGGGGGGGGTTTCGAGGAGGGCCTTCTGATTTTTTTATTACGTAAAAGGCCGACAGGGAACGTTTTTACCCACGGAATCAGAATGACCGTAACTATGGAAATATCCAACCGATTTGGAATATTTTGGCAGTTTTGGATTTGAAAACTCAACCGCTCTCTCTGACTAGTCTAATGTGACCGATGGACATCACCAGTCTCCGGAAAAACCGGATATCCGGAATCGTGTTCCGAAAATGGTATACTTATAAATGTTTCAATACAAAACCAACAATAATGATTAAAAAAAACTGTGAGATGAATACACAGGAATGTGTATGATTGCCATATGACAATCCGGTGACTTGAGTCAGGAACAATCCCCCTAGAGCAGGTTCTCATGAGGCCACGGATGACCAGAAAATTATGTGAATTGAACCTTAACAATATGGGTGTCAAAATTCTTGGAATCCTTCCAGAAGAACATTTGCCATAGCTATTGAAGCATCCGGTCACTTGGCATCGGATTGGCCAGTTCAGAATAGGTTCACATGAGCCACGGATGGCCAAACAATTATTTGAATGGAACCCTAACAATATCGGTGTTAGGGTTAGGGTATTTGAATGGAACCCTAACAATATTGTTAATCTAGACTGGCCAATCCGTAGCCATGTCATCTGATGTACCGATAACGATAAGATATTTTCTTCTGGAACGATTTCAAGAATTTTGACACCGATATTGTTAGGGTTCCATTCAAATAATTTTCTGGCCATCCGTGGCCTCATGAGAACCTACTCTGAACTGGCCAATCTAGAGCCAAGTGACCGGATGGTCCAATGACTATGGCAAACGTTCTTCTGGAATGATTTCAAGAATTTTGACACCCATATTGTTAGGGTTCAATTCAAATAATTTTCTGGCCATCCGTAAACCCATGGGAACCTGCTGCGGGGTGACTGTTCCAGGACCAAGTCACCGGATTGTCAATTGGCAATCACACATTACTATGTATTCTTTGAATGACTTTTAGTGTCACTACTGCAGATTTTCTATTGGAATCTTTTATAAGTATACCATTTACGGAACATGGTTCCGGATATCCGGTATTTTCAGAGACGGTTGATGTCCATCGGCCATATTAGACAAGTTAAAGAAAGTGGTTGAGTTTTCGAATCCAAAACTTTCAAAATATTCCAAATCGGTTGGATATTTCTATAGTTATGGTCATTCTAGTTCCGTGGGTAAAAACGTTCCCTGTCGGCCTCTTAAAGGTGTTTTTTTTTGTTGGACACACAACGGTTAAAAATGAATTTTTGGCGACCATTTTTATGTGTCTTTTTTTTGGGGGGTACTTTTTTTTTTTTTTAAAAAAAAAAACATTTTTTTTTTTTTTTTTTTTTTTTTGTTTTTGGGGTTTTTCCATAAACTCCTCTTTTTTTTTTTTTTTTTTGGTGGGCGCGGCGGGGGTGAATATCTTTTTTTTTTTTCTCTAAATGCGGATTGCCCGCCCAAAACCTTTGTTTTGGGTTTGAGAAGGTTAAAATTGGGGGCGGGGGATTTGCGAAAAAAAATTTTTTGTAAGTTTTTTTGTAAATAGATCCGTTGTACTTAGTCAGTACTTGCTGGTACAACTTCCTTGCACAGGTTTTGGCAACCAGGTTTTGTTTCAACGTCCACCGAGATCCTTCTCGTATACAGATTCGCCGAACTATACTACGAACTGCGACGCATTGAACTTTCAAATCTCGTCCGGAGATCCCGTGAACGCAAGGAAGGTGAGGGATTACTTCAAGCGCAATCCGAACCATTCGATTCGGGACGTGGTCAAAAAGGTCAATTCTTCTCTCTGGTTCGTCTTGCAAACAATGAAGCAGGCCGGACTTCATCTCTTCAAGGTAAGGGAGGCGCCTAGCCGAACCGATAAACAGAATACGGTGGCAAAATCCCACATCAGAAAGCTGTACCGCGAGTGATTGGTGCAGCCGAAATGCATCGTACAGGACGACGAGACGTACATTAAAGCGGACGCCAAACAGATCCCCGGCCTAGAGTTTTCGGATGTTCCGGAGAAGTTCCGGAAGAAGAATGTCGACAAATTTGCTAAGAAGTACTTGTTGTGGCAGGCGATCTGTGGGTGCGGTATATTCGGCAAGCTGTACATAACGACCGGCACCATCAACGGCCAAATATATAAAGAGGAATGCCTCCAGAAGCAGCTTTTGCCCTTCCTCCAGGCCCTCGAAATTGACACTCTGTTTTGGCCGAATCTGGCATCGTGCCATTCGTACGAAGCCAACGATGTTTTTTTTTTTTGTGCCGAAGGAGGCAAATTCGCCAGAACTTCGGCCAATAGAAAAATTCCGGGTGATTATGAAAGGTAAGCTCCGGAAAACAGGGAAAGTCTTCAAATACGACAAGGATTTGAAGAAAGAGTGGATGAAAGTGTGTAAGAAAGATGGCGCAAGAGTTGCACAGGATTTGATGGGCAACGTTAAGTCCAAGGTGTGGGCATTTAGCCTAGCAGAGGAGATTGAATAAACCAACTTTGCAAAAACATAGCTAATTTCCTGAGAGTTTCAAAAATATCCGACTTAAAATGAATTTTTGGTGATCATTTTTGTCTGTTGTATTTTTTTTTTTTTTTCGAGTACAACCTTTACTTGCCTAATATGCTCTAATCCCATGCGATGCGCTTCAACTCCTGCAATTAAGCTAGGATTTAAGATTGTTGCGGAGGGAGCACGTTCTTCAGCTTCAACTTCAGGTTGCTCAGTGTTGGAAGCCATCAACGCATGCACCCCTTGGCAGCTAGCTGGTCTACATGCATTTTCATTCTTTCAGTTCCCGGTCCAAGTTCTCCCCTAATTTTCAGAACACTTATTATTCTGGTCCTTCAATACCCCATAAATGAAACCACATGACGTATCTGAGTTACGTACAAAACGGATGGCCTTCGCATTTGGAGTCCATGTACGAGGATTTGCCGGAAAGGAGGGACAAAATCGGGAAGCGTACTGTCAAATTCGAAATTGTTCGTAGCTGGATCAATAGCAAGCAGTACGAGGTACGGATTGGCAAACATGCGTTACCTGGATGGTCTTCAACTGATCGATCCACCGTTCAACAAACGTGGATCTTCGGACATAATGCTGGCCGACTTCCTTTCGAAACTGGAGCCAAGGTAGGTCAAGGATCACAACAGAAACATTGTAGCACAGCGTTTCGTCTCCGGTCGGATGATAGCAGGAGAGATTTTGAAATAATGGTCGTTTTCCATTGAAAACAATTGAAAACGACTGCTGTTTCAAGTTGAGATACACTTCATCCATGCAAGAAATCATCAATTTGGTGATATGGAGATTGAGCCACCATAAGAGAGCAACGTGGATTGCACAAAATCCTACTACGTGCCGAACCATGGCATCGAAAGAGAGGAAAGCGCTTCTTCAAGATGGCCGCCGATCTAGGCGAAGTACTTCTACAATTACAACTGTTTGCATTTGCATTCATTGCGAATGATGTACCGCCAGCTATTGGTATCATCCTAACAATACGGATCATCTACGTATAGTTGGGCGGAAACTCCTCACAAGCCAATTCAGTTTTTTGGTTTTTAAACCGCAAAAAGGCCCTGGCGGCGGGGGGGCACACAAAACACCACAAAAGGAGGGGGAGGAAATGGGCAAATAAACGCGGGGGGGGGGGGGAGAAAAAAAAAAAAAAACGCACATTGGCACAATTCTGAAAAAAGACGGTCAAAAACATTTTCACCCTTTTGTCATCATTTTATCGACTAGGTGTCTTCAGAAGAGTTGCTCAAAATGTTATTCCGCATCTTTTGAAAAAAAAACACGCCTAACCTTTCATAACGGCTTAACTACACTTTCAACTTCTAACT
This sequence comes from Aedes koreicus, assembly GCA_024533555.2. Classification (NCBI taxonomy): domain Eukaryota; kingdom Metazoa; phylum Arthropoda; class Insecta; order Diptera; family Culicidae; genus Aedes; species Aedes koreicus. Next base: position 62,752 of record JAHHFK020003065.1, read on the forward strand.
TTTTCCAGCTACGAGATAACGGGTTATTATCGTCGACAAAGTTGTAGAGCAAGTAATTTTGAGAAAAGTTGCTGAAGACACTAAGTTTCTAGAGTCTAACGTTAAAGATATATAATTGGTTTTCTTTCAGCACTACTTTAAAACCGGTTTTTTGAGATAATTTGTACTTTGTTCAAGTTTGACGATTTCAATTTGTTCTAAAAAATTGTAGGAATTATTAAAATACACATTTTTGCTGAACACACCAATGCTCTCTGGTGATCACAATTTGATATATGGTGATTCAAGTGTCTGTATGACGTCATAATCAACCACCTTAGAAAGGGTTGGCGGGGTCTATAACAGATTGTATTTGAAAGAGTATGTTATGAACTAGTATTCCTGAAATTTTCAGCGCTGGGTACTGAAGGGTACCTAGTTAAATCTCAGTTTGAAATAGTACAGGTTATAAGCCAGTTTATATGTCACATGTGACGTAATGTTCAACAAACTAAAAAAATATATATGCGGGACCTGGCGGCGTCTCAAATCGATTGTATTTGTAAGATTATCTTATGAACTAGTAAACCTGAAATTTTCAGCGTTGTGTACCAAAGGGACCTGGTTAATTCTTAATACAAATAGTTTGTCAAATAGATAATATTATTATGACGTCATACAGACACTTGAATCACCATATATCAAAATGTGGTCACCAGAGAGCATTGGAATGTTCTGCAAAAATGTGTATTTTAATAATTCCTACAATTTCTTGGAAAATATTGAAATCGTCAAACTTGAACAAAGTACAAATTATCTCAATAAACCGGTTTTAAAGTAGTGCTGAAAGAAAACCAATTATATATCTTTAACGTTAGACTCTAGAAACTTAGTGTCTTCAGCAACTTTTCTCAAAATTACTTGCTCTACAACTTTGTCCAAGATAATAACCCGTTATCTCGTAGCTGGAAAAAGTTAGAAGTTGAAAGTTTAGTTAAGCCCTTATGAAAGGTTAGGCGTGTTTTTTTTCGAAAGATGCGGAATAACATTTTGAGCAACTCTTCTGAAAACACCTAGTCGATAAAATGATGACAAAAGGGTGAAAATGTTTTTGACCGTCTTTTTTCAGAATTGTGCCAATGTGAGACGTCAGTGACCTAACGTCAGGTACAAAATCGGTTTAGGATTTGAATTATCTTATGATTTATCGAAATTCTCAGAAATGTCGGATTTACACTTCGTAAATGGAGTTCAAACTCAGCTGAAGTACTCAACTTGCTGACGGATACCACAATGGTCCACAATGTCGATTCTTCCAGGCGAACGGAATTTTGTGAAGACTCTCGGAACGCACTGGCTACCAGCAGAAGATATTTTCACGTATAATGGCCTATTGACGGCCCAAACACCAACTATAAGATACTATCAGGATTCAGCGAAGCGGTTTTTTTTTTCGCAAACGATCGGGGATGGGAAACGTAGATTGTGCAACTGCAACATCAGCCGGTTCACACAACTTTCCATGTTTGCGCAGCTTTCCAGATCAGTTTCCTTCCGAACGTTCCGTGCTGTGGTTGCTTCCTTGGACACAGTAGTAGCTCTCAGGTTCATTGATAATTCTGCCTCCGTCTGCTTTTTTCGTTGGCTTCGTATCCTCCCACAGGTCTGAAGATAGAAATACCATCCTATTCTCCCTTTCCATTACCCGCCCCTGTTCCATCGCGATTTTCTGAGCCCATAACGTATTGGTATTGGTCATTTAAAGTAGGATGAAAGGGTTTCAACGTCTGCATTCAACAAGTAACTGAGACGGATCCGGTAGTGTAGTATGGAGCGTGATTTTCAGTCACTCCAGAGCACACAAGGCCAGTATTCTAAATTAACAAGAATAAATTAATTTGACCATGAAAATGAAACTTAAGAACTGTAACAAGTATAGGAGTTGCGTCCAAGATTGGTATGACTCGCATTTAATTTTCGTTATTTGTGTCGAAATCAAAAACCAAGAACGTATTTCGTTAATGAAAAAATATCCCAGAACCTTTCTACATTTTCTATACAAAAATAACAATAAATGCAGAAATTTATCGTAACGAGTGCCTGCAGAAGAGGTTGGTTGCACTATAAAGGAAGCATGAGATCAACCATGCCAGATCAACTTTTCTGAGGTTTTCTGATATTAACCCACCAAATTTACCCCAACTGCGGCCGATCGAATGGTACTGGGCAATCGACAAGCGGAACCTCAAAAAGGCAGGTGCAATGGTCCTCAACATGTTCAGGAATAATGGTCCTCAACAGCGTCCAGGAAGTGCACAATAAATCACTGTGCAGAACTTGATGGATGGTATAAAGGCTAAGGTACGATAATATTACCGAAATCAGCAATCTGATAAATTTGATTGTTTAATTGATATTTTAACATGTTGATTTGTAATGAAAAAAAAAAACTGCTTCAATTTATAAAATTTTAGAATATAACTACTTTTCGATACACTCCTTACACAGGCTTGATATTTCAGTTCCTCGTTTCAGTCGCAAGACACCGAAAATTATTCCTCGGTAAATTTAAGTGTGAATCAATTGTTGGATCTGAGTTCAAATGCTGACCCACCCTAATGTTCAGCCACGATCGAAAGTATATCTGCCACCGTCTTCAAGGTAGTCACGTTCGTTCCATCCCTTCTGTTGCCGACCTTTTGAAGCTTAGAACGAATCCACTATTTTTCCCGCACCGCTAGTTGCCTTATCGTACTAAAACTATAAACAAACACATATTAGAGGCAGGAACATTTGCATGCAGGGTATAGAGCTCAGAGGGGTTCCCAACCTGGTGTAAGGCTTCTTTCCAGCATCTCAGTGGGGAGCAGACTAGTCTAAAGCCAACGGCGACATTCGTTCGCATGCAACATTCAGAATCTAGACGGATGAAATCGACCAGACCGGAGCCTAGTTATTAGTCACAAAACAGTATGTAATGAGAATGTATGCAATCAATCAGAGCCAGATACTAGACATGGGGTGTTATCCGTCCCTTTTGGACGAGAGTTTGACATCACCGTCGTCGGTGGTTCATTTGAATGGAGCTTGTAGTTAGCACAAATCGGATTGTAATTTGTTTGTATATGGAATATGGGTAATTTGTTGAGTAATAGCTTTTCGGCAGGGAGCGGGTGAAAGAAAGTGAAAGAGAGAGAGAACAAAAGGGGGTTAGGGGGGCGGAGGGTTGATTTGTCAAATAGGTAAAAGGAGAAGAAGCTACAGTACATCGAGAAATCGAATTCAGAACAACTTACGGCTACGGTGGATCCGTTTTTGCCGACGCCGCCGGCTCGTATCGTTGCGAAGAAGTGCATCAGCGACCAGCTGCCGCAGACGACGGTCATTGCGGACATGGAGTGCCAGACTTCAAAGTTTCCAAAGATCTATAATTTGCAATAGCAAGAAAGGGTGGGGTGGTGGGTTTGTGTACGGGAAACAGGGGAGATGAAAGCAACAAAAAAAAAGGGGCGCGGAAGAGATAATGAAGATACATGAGAGGTTACAGGTTGCATTCAAATGTTGGCGTTGCAAGCGAATTATGACTATGCTCTTAGAAGTTCCTAATTTTACACGTGACTGAATTTTCTTCTCACATAAAGGAAAAGACGTAAACGAACAATTTTAGTAAAATTAAGTGTTCCGAGACTGAAAAACTCATCGCTTTGATTCAACTTAATTTGGTTTCTATTAAGACTGAAATTTACGTCAAAATTTACGCTCTTATGTCAGTTTCGGAGCACTCAAACTTAGATTTTTTTTAATTGTGTATCTTTGAGTGTCTAGCGATTATTATTCAACTGTGGGAGATGGTCACTAAACAGATCCATAGCGGTTACTCACTGAACTAGGACGAAACACAAAACTCAGGCAAAGCGGGCTGCAACTAGAATGTGTAACAATGTAATTCCCATTTTGCGTAACCGTGTAGCCCCGGACGGATAAGGCATTTGCGCTACAAACGAAAGGGAAATCGATGGTCGTACGTTGACTTAGAACAATATTAACAGCTCTCGCCTTAATCCGTCCTCATTGAAAACACATGACGCTGCAATCTGCAATACATTCACGCACACAAAAAGAGGCGCGAAAGCAAGTCACGCCACCTCGCAACCATCGCCTCAGGTCACCATCCATTTGGATGGATTCCCGACCCGAGCGAGAGACGCGCTTAGGTGCAAAATACAGCATTCAGTGATAGCGATAAGATTGAAAATATAGGTCACCGTTCAAATTCGCTGCTGCAAGCAGTGATTCGAAAAATCTGCAGATATCGTGTTTGTTGCTGAAAATTCATTTATGTCTAGAGTAAACTTATTGCTAAACCTATTATCAAATAAAACCTGAAAGAGAGATACATGAGATTACTGCCCTTTGACTGCTGCTTCAAAGGAAAAATAAATATCTTTTCACAATGAGATGTGTTTCAAAGAATTTCCGTGTGAGGGTATGGCATGAAAGGAAGTGGAGTGAGAGCGGTCTGAACAGAACATGCTCAGACATGCAAAAGATAATCGGGAGTAAAATTGCCGATAAGCACGAGCGAGCATAGCCCTACTAGTGGGCATTATCCTATATATAGTTCTGCTCCGTTGAAAAGTAAATCTACTCTAAAATAATAGGTTGGAGCACTACTTTGACAAAAGGGTCAATTTCAAACTAAGTGACTTGATTTCTTTAAACATACAATAACCGTGTACAGAAAAACATGTCGATTGGTTTGAATATGCTTGAGTATTAGCGATGAATGGGTTCACGGTCAAAATATGCTCCACCATAAACGTTGTTAGTTTTCAATAGCAATTTTTTAAATTGATTTCAAAGCTTCATTATATTTGTGGCATCATCAAAATTTAAATACGTGACTAATTTTATGAAATCAATTTAAATGATTTGTCTGGCCTAGTTGAAGAAAATATTACAATAAATGTAAGATACATTTTCTATCATCCCCCGTAGATATGAAGCGATGATTATAAAACTGATAATTTTTTTTACAAAGATATACTGCTCCCATAATAATCTCATCTTAAATTAATCCTACGCTGGATCAAAATGTTGGAAAGCAATTCAATTGAGTCCTTTTCGTAATGATGTTTCCCTTATATGTTCCCTTAGATGTTTATAACAAAGACAAACTTCACTAACTGTTTCACTCGCGCGTCAATCCTTTGATTTCGGCAAGGATGAACTGTGAGTGATGAGAATAATAAGGAAACGTCTTCCCTCTTTGGTCCACAGAGCTTGAACGAATCCAAATCGGGTCATGATTGGACAAGGAACAGGATATTTGAGGTTTGTATGGAACTTAGCATGGGAAAAGAAAACTTTATTTCACTGATCTCAAATAAGGCTAAGAAAACACAGAAATGGCTTGCTTTAAATGTTTCGGAGTTATAAATTGGGAGTTTTGGGAGAAATAAATTTGGCCTCCTAGCAGTCCCGATAACAATCCTTTGGATTATTTTAGGTCACTCAAAGCTGAAATCAAACGGGTGATGGCTGAAATCAAACCGTTCATGCAGCAGTTTCCGGATTATTTAAATGATATAATTGACAATGCCCATATGTAACGAATTAGATCGAGTGATGTTTGTCGTCCGAGTTTCAGGGACGCTCTCGGGTCCCTTCGAATCGCGGAGAGGGTTGCGGCAAGGTGATGGAATGTCGTGTTTGTTGTTTAACATTGCACTGGAGGGTGTGATTCGAAGAGCTGGGATAGACACGAGTGGCACGATCTTCAGGATGTCTGTCCAACTATTTGGCTTCGCCGACGACGTTGATATCGTAGCACGTAACTTTGAGACGATGGCGGAAACGTACATCAGACTTTTTTTTTTGTTTCTTTATTATAGTGGCTTTCAGCCTCCTGGGCTGGTTCGCCAGTACATCAGACTTAAGGCTGAAGCTGGTAGGATTGGGCTGTTGATTAATGCGTTGAAAACAAAATACATGAAGGGAAGAGGCTCACGAGAAGACAATGTTAGCCTCCTAGAACGAGTTCAGATAGATGGTGATGAAATCGAGGTAGTAGACGAATTCGTGTATCTGGGCTCATTGGTGACCGCCGATAACGACACCAGCAGAGAGATAAAAGGCGCATTATGGCTGGCAATCGTGCCTACGTTGGACTCCGAAGTACGCTAAGATCGAACAAAGTTCGCCGAACCACAACCCATCTACAAGATATTAATTAGACCGGTAGTTCTCTACGGCCACGAAACATGGACATTGCTAGTGGGGGACCAACGCGCCCTTGGAGTCTTTAAACGGAAAGTGCTGCGTACGATCTACGGTGGAGTGCAGATGGAAGACGGAACGTGGAGGAGGCGAATGAACCACGAATTGTACCAGTTGCTGGGAGAACCTCCCATCGTACACATCGCAAAAATCGGTCGGGCTGGGCATGTCGTAAGAATGTCGGACGACAGCCCTGTGAAAATGGTTCTCGAAAACGAACCGACAGGTACAAGAAGAAGAGGCGCGCAACGAGCAAGGTGGATCGATCAAGTAGAAGGCGACCTGCGGACCCTCCGCAGACAGCGAGGCTGGCGAGGTACGGCCATGGACCGATTACAATGGAAACAACTTCTGTGTACAGCAGAGGCCATGCCGGCCTTAGTCTGATTGGAAGAAGCAGCCATATGTAACGAAAGTAAATGAACCACAAACAAATCATTACAAATATGACTAACTGGTATAGTTTTTCTAGAACATATCATTTACTGCAAAAAAAATCGTAATGCACCCTGTACATGTGTGCTCGGAAAAGTTCTTAGATCAGTACTATAAATATAAAATAAGAATCCATGCAAACAGTTATTATATATTGTCATTTTCCGGGTTGCTTCCAAAAACTGGGTGTGTAAGCATTTAATTTGATTAGATTAAATTAGATAATAATTCCAGCTAATTTTGGTTTTCCGAGTTGTAAATTCTTAAACATCTGTTTATGATATACTATCCCAAATTCAAATCCTAAATGTTCGTGATTCAGCGAAGAAATACAGATTCTGCAGTAAGTAGGTATTCTAAACAGCACATAGAGTTGTGCTAAATTATGATAACAATTGGTAAAGCATAATCATCTAAAAATGGTTGCTCAAATTTCTAATTTTTCTTATAATATCGTAAAATAAAATCTAGATATAAGATAGAAATAATATTTACCTATAATTTCTAGTAGCTAGAATATTGGACATAGGAAGCTCAAATCCATTCAGACACCTTAACAAGTATCCTTAAAATATGTATTCAACCAGCATTGAACTACCCCTTGCCACAAAACCTCTTACTATTATGAACGAACGGAATTTTAATCAAAGCAAACATGCAAATGCAGAACAAATGTCTTCACTGATAATAACGCAACGATTATTTCTAAAGGGTGTTTCGATCAAAATTTGGTCGACTTAAACTTGACGCATTTCCTTTCATCGAGCATTAAAAATTTTTGAACACCCCTCATTTTGAAGATGTGTGCGTGTAGCATCATGCCTCTATTTTGATTTTGAGATTAGCACTTCAGTTATCAAAATGACGTCGAAGGAAGAGAAGTAACGCATCAAAATTTTGGACGTGCATGGCGAAAATCCAAACTACTCTCACGCCAAGTTGACGAAATTGTTGAAAGTTGGTAAATCAACTGTTACCAACGTATTAAACGTGTTCGGTGAACGTTTTTCGACAGCCAGGAATGTTGGATCGGGGGGAAATCGAAAGCAGGAGGCCACAGCGACGACAAAAAGAATTGCCAGCTGTTTCGAGCGGAACCCCAACTTCTCCGTCCGAGATGTCGCAAAGAAGCTGGGAGTGGCGCCTTCAACCGTGGATAGAGCTAAAAAACGAGCTGGACTTACAAGAAAGTGGTGACTCCAAATCGCGACGATAAACAAAACACGTCGGCCAAAGAACGAAAGAAGTTGTACACGACGATGCTGACGAAGTTCGATTGCGTGGTACAGGACGATGAAACTTACGTCAAGGCAGACTTTAAACAGGCAGATCCATCAAAACTGCTGCGTATATCAATATCATTACATTTGAAGGCTCAATATGATACCGGCGAAATCGACAAGACTGATCAAGGCTACGATGGACGGTGTTTAGTACTGGATAAGAATATCGGTTGCGTTATCGGACTCGTTTGAAATACGCAGAGGACCTCGACAAGTTGATGATCTTTACCGCCGCCTATTTTCCACAGGTGTTATGAAACGTGCGGACTTTCCAACCAACCAACTGTTTCACTGACGACGTGGACTTTGTCGGAAGAACGTTCCAGGCTGTTGCAGATCAGTACGCCAAGCTAAAACGTGAATCAGAAAAGGTTGGATTAAAGGTGCATACGTCGAACTGAGCGTGATAGAGCTCGCAAAGGCCGAACCCCGAGGTCTTAAAACTTCGCTCCGTATTAAATTGTACCATTTACAAAACACTAATAAGACCGGTACGGAATGAGACGTGCACAGTGCTCGATGAGGACTTGCAAGCAGTTGGAGTGTTCGGATGACGTGTGCTTAGAACCTTTTTTGGCGTTGTATGTGAAAAACGGCGAATAGAGGAGAGGAATGAACCACGGGCTGGCGCAACTCTAGGCCGAACACAGTATCTTGAAAATCGCTGATGTTGAACTTGTTTTAAGAATGCAGGACAACAATCCCGCAAAAATTGTGTTTGGCTCGAATCCGGTCGAAATAAGACGGAGAGATGTGCAGCGAGCAAGATGGTTAGACCAAGTAGAGCAAGATCTTGGAAGTGTGGGAGCAGCTGGAGAGAAGCAGCAGTCAACAGAGTTTGTGGCGAAACATTATACCGCAGGTGCGGTCCTTATGAGATGTTGGACCAACACAATTCAGTAAATAAGTAATGGGTTCTGCTTATGTGCGAACTTATAAAAATTATACGGATATCATATAGATGTTTGCCAATAAAAATGTTTGGATTATTTCTCATGGTGTTGTTGTTCTATTGGGCACATTTGCAGTTCTATTTGGCATAGTTTACATAAAACACTTTCTTCCCGATGTACAATAAAAACGTTCTATAGAATACGTTTTGGAATAGGTGATATGCTCATTTCACCCCAGATCAACAATAATAGTTAAAATTCGTGTCAAATATGTAATACTTGGCAGAATATCTACTAAATTGCAAACATGGTTCTAAATTTCACCACGAATTTTGTTAAACCTTGTTTTGTATGCCAACATATTAAAACAATTTCATTCGCCGGCGATTTCGTTTCGATTACTTCAAATACATTTCAACTAAGGTATTGAAAAATAGTATGATTATTATAACGCAAACATTCAAAAATGGACTGATTTTAGCGAAATTGACAGCGTTGTCAGTTGATTCGCAGTAGGCATGGCGAAAACAGTCAGGATGCTACGCTCGATGTTGATATTGCCAGCGAAGAATTTGGACATCGTGAGGCACTTTGTGTTCGCTTGATATAGCCGCTCCGGCATTTACAACATCCTCTCCTTTTTGGAAAAGGTCGAAAGCTTCGAACGGAAGCCTGGATCTGATCGCCTGACAGTGCTGAGCGACCGTAGATAAAGCAGAAGCTAGAGAGGAAAACCGAGTCCAAGGTGGCCTCGCCGTTCCGCTCCTCGGACCGTGAGGTTGGGGGACCGGCCAAAAGATGAAGAAGTATCTGGCCAGAATGGATATTGTTATGCAGAAGCGTCAGTCCAAGCCGGCCGTGTCTGAGCAGCAGGCAATCACAAAGAATGAGCGGCTGAAGATGCTTTTAAAAACATCTTTCCGACGAAGCCCGACGTCGTGGGCATAATGGATGACAAGACTTACTTGACGCTGAACGGCAGCGACTGGCAGAGGGCCGGGTACTTTACGCTCCCCACCAAGTAGGTAAGCATTCATGTCAAATATATCTCCTATACCAAGTTCGCGAAGAAGGTCCTTCAGTTGCTGACGATCAGCGAGAAGGGAATGTCCAAGCTGCTGTTATTTCCATCGGGGATTGCGATGTACGATGATATACACAGAGCGAAGTGTCTGTCGGAAGTTGCTGCCTTCATGATTGAAGTATCGCGCAAAAGAGGATGTAGTCTTCCGGTCGAACCTAAGCCCATTATAACAAGAGATCACTGGAGGGTATGGATCCATTTACGATAAATGCTGTACCAGAGACTTCCAACCCTCCCAACTCCCCAAGTTTTTTTTTTTTTTTCTTCGTCGGCCTATTTCATGACTATCACCGACGTCAGGAAGACGACTCCACCACCTGAACCCTACATATCGACTCATGAATATGAGCCGGGACCAACGGCTTTATTTTTCTTCCGAAGGAAGACGTGACCAGATTTTTTCGCCTCAGAAAAACCACCGACGTCGACTGGGATTGAACCCAGACCCACTGGGGTGTCAAGTAGCAGTCACGCTACACCACCTACGCCGGCAACGTGCCCCAGTTGTGGCCGATAGAAATTTATTGGGCAAACCCCAAACGGAGGATCTAATCCGATAATTTCCAATAAAAACGGAAGACCAGGTGATCGCAAAGGTCACGAAAAAGCTGAAGAACATGCCGAAATCCTTATTTTCATAGACCATGGCTAAGGTTCCGGCCAACCGCCGTGAAGCCGACCGGCTAGGCGTCGAGATATTTCTGTAGAAGGCATAGTAAACATAGGAATGAGAAAAAATGTATTCCATTGAAATGTCTTTTAAATGGAAAACTAGTAAAAAATTGACCAAAGTGGTTTTTAAAAAGTGTTTCTTTTTTATTGTAATTATCATGTTTTTCATCGCCACCCGGAATAAGTTCATTTTTTAATGCATGCGTTATTCTATAGTGATTGAAATTTCGAACTTCGTTAAACACTGCATGGATTGGCTGAAATTCATATCGATACAATTTCAACACGTGAGAAATATTTCATAACGTGAACCACCTGAATACTGGGACTAACGGTCAGGAAACAAAAACATCTAGGTTGCAATTTTCTCGGGAAGCTATCGCTTTTGAATTGACCGTGGTCAAGAAATGGTCGGCAGGAGCTTCCCTACAAAAATGCCCCATTCAAGACGTATCAATTTACGGCGAACAAGCATTGAAAATGCAAATTAACCAGAACCTTATCACAATAAGTCCAGAATTATTGCAGTATACGTACGGACAGACGTATCACACTCGAAAACGGAACTGTGTAATCTAAAGCGGCTCCACACGCGCTCCACCAATCACATGCGTTCATATACATACCTAGTAGGTAGGAAACGATAGCAGCGAACCAAAAAATACAGTGCTGTTCAATGTAATTGCAGCACATTTGAAAAAAATGATAAGCAGGCATCTTAGTTTCCGAAAGCTTTCCGTATTAATTTCAAACAGTCTTCTAGGTGCAGATTTTTGATGAAGTATACACTCTCAAATGAACACTCTCTTGAAATGCACACATGCACTCATCAAAATGAACATGAACACGAGCATCGAGCTCTCATGCCGTGCGGTTATATTTTCTTTTTGCTGAAGGAAGTATTCTTGGTACCTTAAGCTATAACAAAATTAAACAGCACTTTTCAGTGCTAAACCTTACCTGCTAATTATTTATTTATTTATTTTTACCCTTATTCTTTGTCTGGACCCTACGCGATGTAATTTGACTTGGATATCGGTTTGGAAAATTCCTCTTTGACCCTTCGGATTCTAGTAGAATCTGCTTGGAAGTTGATCTGGACAAAACGTATAAATTCATAATTTAACATTCCTCTTCTGTCCTTCAGATTCTTATAGAAATCTGATAGGAACTCGTTTTGGAGAATATGGCGCCTAAACGCAAAAAAGGGCCAATCTCTGGATTCCCCTTGTAACGATATTGATTTGAGCAATCAATTTGATATTCTCACCGATGATGAGAATGATCCATCAGTCAGACAAAATGCATCAAAACATTCCCGAATTAATGAAGGGAAAGAAAAGGTCCTGTGAAGGATCCCAAATTTCTAATCCAATTTTTGGAAATGCAAGACTCGCAAAGCGATCTTGCATTCTCGTGCTAAGCATCAGGTAGGGACCGCTTCACGTTCCCGACCAGAGACTCATTCCTCGGCTGTTAACAACGGTCATCGAGGATTAAATCCTACATTCGTACCGGTAGGTAATCAAAATGCGACCAGAAATGTTGAAGATTTTGACCTAGGTAGCATAACCGCTCCTAAAATGGATTTTTACAGAAATCATTAATCGATATGATTAATGGAATGTTAAATACAAACTCCATGTTTGATGCAATTCAAACTGGTATAAAATTTGCAAACAATATTGTCATGACCCTGAAATTCAGCAATGGGTATTAAGACACTGAATATTTTAAATTGGATGCTCGATCTCTTAAAGATAATGAAGACGAGCTGTTTAACTTTTTACGAGTTCATAACGTGCATATTGCCGTTGTAGCTGAAACTTTTCTTAAACCAGGTAATAACATAAAAAGGGGCCCTAATTATTTTGTATACCGCCAGGATCGTCTTGATAGTCCAGGTGGTGGCGTTGCCATAATTGTTCATAGGCGTATCAAACATCAAATTATTTCTTCATTTGATACCAAGTTTTTGAAACTTTGGGGGTTTCTGTTGAAAAAAAATTTGGCCAACTTACACTATTAGCTGCCTATTTACCATTCCAATGCGTAGGTCAGCAAAATAATCTTCTCAAGGGTGACCTACAGAAGCTTACCCGTAATAGGTCAAAATTCTTAATTATTGGTGATTTTAATGCAAAACACCGATCGTGGAATAATGCTCAAAGTAATTCCAATGGTAATATACTATTTGATAATTGTTCTGCTGGTTATTACACTATCCAATATCCAAATAGTCCAACTTACTTTTCCTCTGCAAGAAATTCCTCAACTATTGATTTGGTCTTAACTGATTCATGTCAACTTTGTAGCCAATTGGTTACCCATGCTGACTTCGGTCCGGATCACCTTCCAGTAACTTTTGAACTGTCCCAAGAAATAACTTCTAATCCCAACAGTTCTACTATCAATTACCATAGAGCTGAATGGAACCAATATCAAATATTCATGGAATATAACTGTGATCCTAATATTCCTTTGGAAACTAAAAATGATATCGATAATACTCATGAATCTCTGACTACTTCTATAGTCGAAGCAAGAGCTGTCTCAGTTCCAAAATGCGAGGTAAAGTTCAATTCAATTATAATTGACGACGATCTTCAGCTTTTGATCCGTCTGAACAATATCCGTAGAAGACAATATCAAAGAGCACGCGATCCCGCCATAAAAGTTATCTGGCGAGATTTGCAAAAAACAAATTAAAAAACGCTTCTCTGCCCTGAGGAACAAAAAAATTGAAAATAATGTGTCAAAAGTAGACCCAAGTTCCAAACCTTTTAGGAAACTCTCCAAAATTTTGAAACCTCAAAAACCTATCCCAGCGCTCAAAGAAGGTGATAAAATATTGTTAACAAATGTGGAAAAAGCTCAAAAACTTGCTGAGCAGTTTGAGAGTTCCCATAATTTCAGTTCGGGTCTTACTAGTCTTATTGAGAACCAGGTTGCTCGTGATTATCTGAATATTTCCTCCCGGGAAAATAGTTTTGATGAATCCTGGGGCACTGATTTGGATGAAGTAGAAACTATAACTAAAAAGTTCAAAAATATGAAAGCTCCAGGTGATGATGGAATTTTTTATATACTCATCAAAAACTCCCAGTGAGTACCTTGTCTTTCATGATAAAATTATTTAATAAATGTTTTCATTTGGCATACTTTCCTGACAAATGGAAAAATGCCAAAGTTGTTCCAATTTTAAACCAGCTGAATCCAGTTGAAGCTCCTAGCTATAGACAAATAAGTTTACTTCCTTCAATAAGTAAACTTTTTGAAAAGATAATTTTGAATAGAATGATGTTTCACATCAATACAAACTCCAACAAACCTTAAGAGATACTAATTAAATTCGTTCAAACAAATCTGAAGGCTGCTCAATTAGAGTTTCTCTTCTAGACATAGAAAAGGGTTTGATTTCTAAATTGAAAAACTTTTATTTTCCGCTCTATACTATGAAATTAATTCAAAATTATTTAACTGACAGAACTCTGCAGGTAAATTATCAGAATTCCAAATCTGATCAGTGGAGCTGGAGTTCCTCAGGGTAGAATTCTTGGGCCGATATTATATAACATTTTTACTTCCGACCTCCCAGATTTGCCTCAGGGTTGCCAGAAATACTTGTTTGCCGATGACACAGGCATCTCCGGTAAAGGAAGAAGTTTTCGTGTCATTCGCAGGAGACTGCAGAAAAGTTTAGACATTTTCTCTTCTTATTTACAGAAATGGAAAATTTCTTCCAACGCTTCCAAAACTTAACTTATAATATTCACAATTGAACCTAGAGCTTCCTTTTTGAAACCTAGTAGTAGTCACATAGTTACTATCAACGGTGTTCCAATTTCTTGGTCAAGTCAAGTGAAATACCTTGGTCTGGTACTTGATCAAAAATTAAATTTTAAAGATCACATTGAAGGCATTCAACCCAAAGGTAAACACAAATATCAAATGTTTATAACGACTGTTCCAGAAAGTATAAGCACACCTTATTTTAACGGTCACTTTGAATATAATGAAATATTTCAACATGTTTTTGCTGCGTCTTTTTGTTTGCACATTTCTGAAAGACATAGCATCAAAAAAGTGCTCAGTTTTGTGTTACCTATCAAAATGCGCGGTCTTACTCCGGAACAACGAAAAAGTATCGTGCACAAATGGTGCACTGTGAGCGGACTCTCCTTGAGAAAATTGGCCAAGGAAGAGGGTGTAAGCGTCGGAGCGGTACGATCTGTGATTCGAATATATATAGAGAACAGTGTACGTTTGAAGATGCGCCGAAGAGTGGTCGGAAATCCGGTCCTGTTAGTCCGGATATCGATAAAAAGATCAGGGATGCCTACAAGCGAAAACCAGCGACTTCCGTTCGGGATGTTGCGAAAAAACTAGGGACCTCGTCGAGTAACGTCATGCGTGCCACCGAAAGATTCGTTATTGTGTAGAAATTCTGGGTGTATAATAGTGGACGATGAAACGTATGTGAAACTAGATTACAAAACGCTTCCCGGACCACAATTCTATACTGTAAGCGAAGACAAAGACATTCCCAAAACGGAGAAGGCAATTTTACCGTAAAAATCGGTAAGAAGGTTATGGTTCGGCAGGCAAAATGCGAGTGTGGTAAAACATCTAGTCCGTACATCACAACGGAGACGATGAACACTCAGAAATACGTTAAGGAATGTCTCCAGAAGCGATTATTGCCGATGATCAGGCAGCACGAAGGTCAAGTAGTGTTTTGGCCTGATTTGGCGTCATGTCATTACGCAAAGGACACTTTAGAATGGTACAAAAGTCAAAATGTATGTTTCGTGCCGAAAGACATGAATCCGCCGAACTGCCCGGAGGCATGGCCAATCGAGACTTTTTGGGCTTTAACCAAAGCAGAGCTTCTAAAATTCAGAAAACCAGCGGACGACATCCAAAAATTTAAAAAAGATTGACCAAAAGTGGTCAAAATGGTGGGAAGTACCACTGTGCAGAAGCTAATGGGTCATGTTCGAGGAAAAGTTAGGAGTCTTGGCTATGATTAAATATTTTGATTAAACGAGAGTAAAATATCATATAAAACACAAATACAAATATGATTTGCCAAATAAAATTATTAAAACTAAAAAAAAACATGACTTTTTTGTTATTTTGAAAGTGTGCTTAAGCTTTCTGGAACAGTCTATATCCTCTTATAAACAGAAAATCCAAACTTTTTCTGAAGAGCAAACTACTAATATTTTTTTAACAAATGTTTAGACCGGCCATGCTTTATGCTGTTCCAATATGGTCGAGTTGTTGTGCTACCAGGAAAAAAAAATACTTCAAAGGATTCAGAACAAAGTTCTGAAGATGATTTTGAAGCTGCCTTCTTGGTACAGTACTAACGAAGTACATAGAATTTCGAATGTTGAGACTTTAGAACAAATGTCCAACAAAGTAAATAAAATTAATAATTTCAGACAAAAATCGTTGCAATCTTCTCTTTATTATGATTAATTCCCTTTATGCTAAGTTAAAATAAATTTTAGTTTGTTTTTAGTTTTAAGATTATTATTGTTATACTGACACGCAGGAATAAAAACCTGTATAAATACTGAGCTGCTAAGGCATGAACAATGTGAACAAAATTAGGTACATATTTTAACAATTAAGGTTGATACGTTACGGTAGTAGTTGGAGCACCTAGATTAACATGAAATGTAAATATTGATACATTTGGAACAAATAAAGAGTGAAACTGCAGTGAGACTGCTTGCAGATGATGAATCAGCCTTTGCCTCCAGGCACGCTACGGTTTACGCTCGAACTCGAGTTTTACGCCTGATGTTTAAGCTCGAGTGTTGCACTTGAGCTCGAGTCTGAGTGCAAACACGTCGCCTTCATCCTTTGCTCCCATGTGCGATGTGCTCCGTAAACATAAACATAAACATGAGAAGAGGACAGCGCGTATTGGATGAACTCGCCCTAGTGAGAGCCAAGCTCAAGCTCAGCGCCGCTCATGTTTTCGTGAAGACAGATTTCAAATCAATAGAAAAAAGAGACCTATACAAATGTTGCTAAAAACTGATGCCTACAGTGCTGTTAAAAGTCATTTCGACTCAATGCGATTTATTTGCCGATATCTCTATTCAGAAGCTGATTTTCAAAATATAATGTATGATGGAATTGATGTGCTTGATTGATTCCTTAAATTTGTCTCACAACGTACTTTAAAATCTAAGGCGTGAGAGCGAAATAACCGAATATCCAAATGAAATTTACCATTGAATATCATTTGAGTACTACATAGAATATAACCGAGCAATCGTTTCACTCTGCACTCATTTCTCACTCATACGCATCAACCTTCAGAAGAGAGCGTTACCACGTTTGAGTTATTCCGATTCTCTTTATTACTATTCTGCTTTCACTCTATTCGTAGAAAGCAGAATTGAGCAAAACTGGCAGCTGATCGTACACTGAATGAATCGGACGGTAGCAGTGTGGATGATTTCTCAGTGCCTATTTTTTACATTCTGTTTGATTCAGCTGAGCGAGATTGATTGAATCACACTCGCTTCTTTAAATCATTCCTTAAACATAATTTAACATTTCAAATAATGATCTAACATGATGTTAGGTAATTTCATGCAGCATAATAACCTTAAGCGTAATTTTAAGCCGTATCTCTGCTCTGATCGTTCCAGCTGATTGCAGCTGATTAGCTGATCAGCTGATTGCTGATTGCCTTTAAGGCCAAGCTACAATAGTGAGCGCCGCGCAACGGCACGGCAGCCTAAAATATTAAACATACGTTCCCTCGTTTGTTGTGCTACAATGGGCACAAGCGGCAAGAGCGGTATTGTACTAAAATACCGCAAATATTCAGATTGTTGAATACGGGCGGCAGCGTTTGCGCGGCAACTCGAACATTACACTACGAACAGTTTTGGATCGGTTACAATTGAGGCGGCTCTTCCACGAATATTTTTTTTAAATGTTCACTGATTCTTGTGAAAACAGTATGGATGATGATTGCGATATTACTTAATAACGTTAAATAACACAATAAAGATCCGTAAATCAGATTAAACCGAATTAAATCTACACGGTCACAAATTTCGTCCATTTGAATTAAAAAATCGATGTTCAACTTGAAAAACAATAAGAATTGTTTAAAGTAAAAAGAAAGCATGTTTCGAAGGAAAATAACATTTTTTGAATCAAATTCAAGGCATTGTAATTTCAACAATACATTCATCGGGTAGGTGAATTTGAGCGTTTATTTTCCTCTTCAGAACGTGGGCCGAGGCAAAGTTTCGACGCTCGCAACAGGAGCCAATCGTCTCATTTATTGGAAGGTTATTTGATCGATTCCAGTAGTGATACTCTGAGCAAAGTCTTTGAACCTGGAATCTGTTAGGATTCAAGCCAAATCTAGAATTTAGCTAACCAAGATTCATAGATTAAATAAAATAAAATTTAACGCAGCCATTAAAATCTAAAATTTGTACGTTTGTTCTTAAAATTAATATGTTTAAAATAAACATAAGATGATTTTTATTTCAAACATCGATGTCACTTGATTTTAAACAAAGAAAATATTTGAAATAATGAAGTTTATTTTTGCGGCCAGAATAAACTAAGTTTATGTTTGGACTTACCTGGAATATGTTTGTTATGACGGTATTTTTTGCTGCGTGTATTAGCTTAACGAGCTGGAAAATCCAAAACTGACCGAGAAAACAAACTTAACGACTTTTTGATCACCTAATGAAAAAGTATTCAAGATTTGATCAAAAACTGGGATTTCGAGAAATTTATAACGAAACAATCACGAAAAATTTGAATTGTTTTTAAACGTTTGATCGAAATTCCCCCATTGATAGTATCATAAACCAGTAGGTGGTAGATAAAAATCGCTCGAAAAATAGTAAAAGTTTATTTAATCTAACTGAATAACTATAGGCATGCGAGAATCCCAAGTAACATTGCCAAAACCATCCAGCTTTATTAAGTTTTATTAAGGTTTTATCAAAGCCACTAGAAATCAATTTGGTTTTATTATGACACCAAGAGGTGCCAATAGGTTTCATATTTTGGTCAGGTTTATGAGAACCTACACAGCTTGTTTAAAACGATCTTAAAACCTCGCTTTCTCAAATTCCTTTTACTCCTATCAAAGGTTTTATTTCGACTTTATGAACTCATAATATGCTGTTTTGAAATGCCGTTTTAGGACTCATTCATATTATCTTATTATGGCCAGTTGAAAAACCATTTTAAAACCATTTTGCCTCCAGTAAATGCATGAGGCGGCAAATTGGCATTGAGGAAAGCCACCAAAGAACCAAATAGTTTTAAAGTAGTCATTACGAAGATAACTTGGCTTTATGGCAGAATTGTGATTTTTGTTTAAATCGCCATATTGAAATATTGGAAATAATAGAAATGTGGAGAAATAAATGCATCAAATTTTAAAGGTAATGCAAATGAACTGTATATCGGAGACCAATTTCTACAGTCTTTTAGATAATTTTATTGAATTTCATAAATTTTCAAGAAGTTAATGTTTAATTTATCGAATATATTTGTTTTATTTTGTGTTTGTTGTTGTAAACGCGCATAATTTCCGAGGCGCATTAATTTTCGGCTCTTATCGTGCCAATATTCACCATAAAATTCAATGCGCATCTGATTTGGAGCATGCTACGCTGTAAAAAACTGAATTTGTTTTGGATATTTTGCCATGGAACAACATTTCCCGCAGACTTTTTTCTCAGATATTATTTACTGCTAAATGAATCAGAAGAGCAGAGAATCGAACAAAGCAGAACAACAAAAACCAACCACGATATCACAGTGAAGTTTGACAGCTGTGGCCATTTGGCCGCATTCTGGTTTTCATGGCAGCCAAAAGGTTTTATGAAGGTTCTCAAGTGGTCATAGCATCTATCACTAGAATAGTTTCAAAATCTTTATGATCTTATAAAGGTTTTATTAAATTGTTTTCACAACCGTCTATAGAGTGGGCCACTTTGTACAAATTTTGGATTTAAAGAAGCATAGAGGAGGTGTTGGCAGACAAAACAGTTTTGAATGTAGTTTTATCAACAAAGCCGGGAGGAATGCTATACGGCTAGAATAAAACTTAAATTGTTACTTGGGATACTAACATTACTATAATAAAAAGCTGACATTCACTGGCTTCTTAATAGAAAATTGTACATATCGGTGGTTCACTTTATCCCGAGCTTTATCCAACATGTGGATCAAGAGGCTTCTGAAAAACTTCTAGTTACTGGATGAAATAATCTTTTGTTTTCATAAAACTCAACGCTGTATCATAAAATAACCGCCAATGTCAGTTGCCGCCTGTCTTATTTCGAATATTTTTTATAGCACGCAAAATTTCTAATAAAATTAAGAGCTGGTGTGCTTTCTCCATATTCGCAGATTATGAAAATGATAACGCATTGTGAACAAGAAAGCGGCACGCGACAGAGGCAAATTATTTAGAACATTTTAGTTCATTGCCACGCTATGCGCACTGCCGTGCCGTTGCGTAGCGCTCGCTATTGTAGCTAAGCCTAGAGTGAGTCAAATTAATCTCGTTCGGTGTATTCAAATCACTTGCGTTCAGTGGCAACGCAAAAATTTGTTTCGCATGATTCTGTTTTCCTAGTTTATTCTTTCTACAGTGTTCGATTTCGTGTAGAATTATTTGATAAGGAAACATCACACACGTTCACTATTCTGTTAGCAACCAAGGATTGCTATTTTATATCGGTGGTGCTCATGCAAGTGAATGAATTTTCCCATGCTTGAATATAACACTTTCGATATTACAATTAGGGCAATGCACTATAGGAACAAGTTGAAGAATTCGACAAGAGCTACAATTCGATTGTACACAATTTCCAGTAATTCAGCTTCTGAGCCGTGTTATCGGAAAATTCATCGAAGTCGAAATGATTATTAACAACGTTGGTTTCATTAACAATTTTAGTTTTTTTTTATATTTTAGTAATCTGAAATTTTAGTTTCGTCAAGTCTCCAAACAAAATTGAACAATTTAAAAATTCCAGCTTAATCCATCGTCTGTAAGCTGAGATAATGCTTGCTAAATATAAACCAGTTCGAATGAAAATCTACAACACGAGGCAATAATTTCGAACAGCACTGTATGTATGGCGTGATATCGCCAAATGACGAGCATTTTTTTTTTGTTTACATATACGAAACCACCCAGCGGCGACGACGGCCTGATACCCGGTCATAGTCCAATCGCAATGGAAACCGCGTTTTACGTAGACAAGATTCGTTTGCACTTTTTGTGTGTTGTTCCTATCGGTCAAATGAAACGAACAAGCGTTAAGCGATAGAGAGTTACACCGTTTCTCGTGTTATGGCCATCACTGCTGAGTGAGTAAGTCGAAAGTCGAAAATGAATATGCGAATGTTTTCATTTTTATTAAGTATGATGAAGGTGGACGCAGCTAATCACTTGGAAAGTGCTTTGAAACATTTAAAAAGTAGCGAATCAAAGGGCAGTTTTTCTGGGGTATCGTCTCATAAAACCATAAAAAATAACCCATTAGACCCATCGCCTTCGGAACCAATCCACTTACTTTCGTCATCCAGATCGACGGTCCGAAGATGGCCGATATCAGGTGGATACCGATGATGGTGCACTGCGCCTCGGTGACGTCGATCTTGCCGAATCGCAACGTCCCGGACACGTACGTCTGCCAGTGGGCACAGTAGAACAGTGTCATCGCACAGAAGCACTGGAAGAACATCCACCGGGGATAGAATCCGAGCTGCACGGATATGCACGCTGACAGGGCCACGAACACCGTCGATATAGAGTCGCAGCCATGATCGAACAGCTCACCCAACGGTGAGGACGAGTTTGTTCTTCGGGCCTGTTTGCCATCGATCGCATCCAAACTTTGGTAGATGAACAGGCCAAGGCCACACAGGGCACTGGCCCATCGCGGAGGTTCCTCCCGACCGTTTGGACTGAAGCTGCAAGAAAGAAGGGAAAATGAGGTGTTAGTATAGGTTGAATAATGATTGTTTGATTGGCCAAATAAGTGCTAGTTAAAATTAGACGCTAGTGGACGCCGCGCACTGATAACGAGACTGGCGCAATGCGCCCGTAGTGAATCAACATGGGAGATAAACAATGTGCTTTGGCGGGAACAAGTAGAGTGCACAACAAGTAATGACTCTGTTACAGAATATTGGTTTCTAGGAAAGTTCCAAATTGTGATTGTGATGAATCGTTACCTCAGTGTGTTTGGGTTCAATACTTACTGAGGTCGTTTGGATTTTTCTAAGCCGAAATACTCTCTGATTACTTCTGCCATGGGAATGAAACTAATTCGGCTGCAATTAACGAAATTTTTTTTTTTGACTCTTTATTTATTCCAAATTTTTACATTATTTTACATTCATATATTAACCTAGGTGATCCTGCTAAGTAATAAACATTTCAACCTTATATGCTATCATTTATATCTAATTGTGTTAATATTATTTTTACTTTGTCTATTCAGTATTTTTAACAGAGTTGCTTTTGCCTGCGTGTAAGAATAATTATTGATTTCTTAAAACTAGTTCTTATCTATAGAGAGAATTGATCATTGCAATTGAAGACTGCAATGATTTTTGTCTAAAATTATGAATTATTTTGTTGGACATTTCTTCTAGAGTCTCAACGTTTGAAATTCTATGTAATTCAATAGTACTGAACCAGGGTGGCAGCTTCAAAATCATTTTCAGAACTTTGTTCTGAATCCTTTGAAGTGCTTTTTTCCTAGTAGCACAACAACTAGACCATATTGGCACAGCATAAAGCATGGCCGGTCTAAAGATTTGTTTGAATATTAGAAGTTTGTTCTTCAAACAAAGTTTGGATTTTCTGTTTATAAGAGGATATAAACATTTTATATATTTATTACATTTGGCTTGAATGCCCTCAATGTGATCTTTAAAAGTTAATTTTTGATCAAGTATCAGTCCAAGATATTTTACTTGATTTGACCAAGAAATTGGAACTCCGTTCATAGTGACCATATGACTATTACTTGGTTTCAAAAATGCAGCTCTAGGCTTGTGTGGGAATATTATAAGTTGAGTTTTGGAAGCATTAGGAGAAATCTTCCATTTTTGAAAATAATCTGTAAAAATGTCCAAGCTTTTTTGTAGCCTCCTGGATATAACACGAAGACTTTTTCCTTTAGCGGAAATGCCTGTGTCATCAGCAAAGCAAGATTTTTGACAGCCCTGAGGTAAATCAGGGAGATCTGAAGTGTAAATGTTATAAAGTATTGGCCCAAGAATGCTACCTTGAGGAACACCAGCTCTGACAGGCAATTGATCAGATTTAGAATTCTGATAATTTACTTGCAAAGTTCTATCAGTTAAGTAGTTTTGCACTAATTTCATGATATAAAGCGGAACATTGAACTTTTTCAGTTTCGCAATCAAACCTTCATGCCAAACACTGTCGAATGCTTTTTCTATGTCTAGAAGAGCAACTCCAGTGGAGCAGCCTTCAGCTTTGCTTGAACGAATTAAATTTGTAACTCTCAAAAGTTGATGCGTAGTTGAATGCCCATGGCGAAATCCAAACTGTTCATCAGCAAAAATTGAGTTTGTATTGATGTGAAGCATCATTCTGTTCAAAATTATTTTTTCAAAAAGCTTACTTATTGAAGAAAGCAAACTGATTGGTCGGTAGCTAGAAGCTTCAGCCGGATTTTTGTCTGGCTTCAAAATAGGTACGACTTTTGCATTTTTCCATTTATCTGGAAAGTATGCCAGATGAAAACATCTGTTAAATAGTTTTACCAAGAAAGACAAAGTACTCTCAGGGAGTTTTTTGATGAGGATATAGAAAATTCCATCATCACCTGGTGCTTTCATATTTTGAAATTTTTTAGTTATAGTTTTTACTTCATCCAAATCAGTTCCCCAAGAATCATCAAAAATATTTTCTTGTGAGAAAATATTCAGATACTCCCTGGAAACTTGATCCTCAATAGGACTTGTAAGACCCAAACTGAAATTATGGGAGCTCTCAAACTGCTTAACAAGTTTTTGAGCTTTTTCCGCATTTGTGAGCAAAATTTTATCACCTTCCTTAAGCGCTGGTATAGGCTTTTGAGGTTTTTTCAATATTTTAGAGAGTTTCCAGAAAGGTTTGGAACTCGGATCTAATTTTGACACATTATTTTCAAAATGTTTGTTCCTCAGGGCAGAGAAGCGTTTTTTAATTTGTTTTTGTAAATCTCGCCATATGAATTTCATAGCGGGATCACGTGTTCTTTGATATTGACGCCTACGTACATTTTTCAGACGAATCAAGAGCTGAAGATTGTCATCAATTATAACTGAATCGAATTTAACCTCGCATTTTGGCACTGAAGCAGCTCTTGCTCTATTTATTGAGAAAGCCAGAGATTCAAGAGCATTATTAATTTCATGTCTTGTTTGCAATGGAACATTAGGATCAAAGTTGTGTTCCATAGATGTTCGATATTGATCCCAATTAGCTCTATGGTAGTTGAAAGTAGAACTGATGGAATTAGAAATGATTTCTTGAGATATTTCAAATGTAACTGGAAGGTGATCAGAACCAAAGTCAGTATGGGTAATCAATTGACTACAAAGTTGACATGAATCAGTTAGGACCAAATCAATAGTTGAGGGATTTCTGGCTGAAGAAAAGCAAGTTGGGCTGTTTGGGTATTGAATAGTGTAGTAGCCTGCGGAACAATGATCAAAAAGTATATTACCATTGGCATTGCTTTGCAAATTATTCCATGAGCGGTGTTTTGCATTGAAATCACCAATAACGAAGAATTTAGACCTATGGCGGGTAAGTTTCTGGAGGTCACCCTTGAGCCAGTTCTTTTGCTGACCAGTGCATTGGAAAGGCAAGTAGGCAGCTATAAAAGTAAATTGGCCAAATTTTGTTTCAACTGAAACCCCCAAAGTTTCAAAAACTTTGGTTTCAAATGAAGAAAGAATGTGATGTTTGATACGCCTATGGACAATGATGGCAACGCCACCACCAGCTCCATTGAGACGATCATTTCGATAAACAAAATAATTTGGATCTCTTTTGACCTTATGGGCAGGTTTGAGATAAGTCTCAGTTATAACAGCAATATGCACGTTATGAACTCTTAAAAAATTAAATAGCCCATCCTCGTTATCTCTGATGGATCGAGCGTTCCAATTCAAAATGTTTAATGACTTAAAATCCATTACTGAACTTCAATGTCATGACAATATTATTGGCAAATTTAATACCAGTTTGGATAGCTTCAAACATGGAATTAGTTTTTAGCATATCGGTTATCATGTCGATTAACGATTGCTGTAAAAATTCTAATTTAGGAGCGGATATGTTACCTAAATCAAATTCATCAGAAGTCCCGTGGGAATTTTGGTTTTCGTTTCTACCCGCTGCAACGGCAGCGTAGGTAGGTCCATTTACATGTTGAACATTGTTAACAACACGGTTGGGTAAGAATGTAGGGTTTGAAGATTGAACCCTGTTGGTACCTGCAGGTATCGAAATAGTATTTACTCCTCGTTGAGCGTTTGAAGTTACAGTTGCGGATGGAAAAACCTGTCCGCTGTTTCTACCGACGGTTTGGTAGGAATTAGTTCTTTGCTGATCGTTGTTAACAGCAGCAGAATGGGTAGTAGCTGGTCGGGAACGTATATTGTTTCCTACCTGGCGTTTAGAGCGTGACTGCAAAATTGCTTTGCGAGTCTTGCACTCCCAAAAATTTGATTTATGGTTTTCACCACAATTTGAACATTTGAATTTTTGAGGATCTTCCTTCACAGGACAGTCGTCCTTAGCGTGCGAGGAATCCCCACAATTCATGCATTTACCAATCATATGGCAATGCTTTGTTCCGTGACACCATCCCTGGCACTTACGGCATTGGGTGAGGCTTTGGAAATTGGCTCCAGTCTTCCTGAAATGTTCCCACTTCACTCTGACATGGAGCAAAAGGCTTGCTTTTTCTAAAGCCTTAAGGTTGTTAAGTTCACTTGCCTTGAAGTGAACTAAGTAGAGATCGTTTGAAATTCACCTCGTCTGGAGATTTGAAGGGAATATTTCACACCTTCAACAAATGTTAAGATTTCCTTGCGAAAAGCATGGAAATCCGAAATTGCCACCACAATAGGGGGAACTTTTTCCTTTCTCAATAGAGAAAGTTTGTTCAAATTTTGATTAGATGATGGATCACTCTCATCATCTGTGAGCATATCAAATTGATTACTCACATTTATTTGATTTGCAGGCGAATCAATAGATTGCCCTTTTCGTTTGCGCTTATTTGCCATAGTGGCAGAGTAATTTGCTCCAAATCGACGTCCAAGCAGATAACTATAAGAATCCGAGGGACCGAAGAGGAATTTTCCAATGCGATATCCAAGCCGGGTTACCCGAAGGGCCTAACAAGGATCGAAAAGGAATAAGAGGAAATCTAAAAATTGTAGGTATTATTTAGCACTGAAAAGTGCTGTTTAAGATTTGGTGTAGCGTTAGGTAGCAATAGCACTTCCTTCAGCAAATAGAAAATAGAACCGCACGGCATGAGAGCACAATGCAGACTGCAATTAACGAAATAATTTTCATTTATGTATGATGTATGATACCACTTATTGTATTATATGTATTGTAGCACAAGTCCGACAGCAATAGACTCTCCTCCCTGTTGGACTTGATCAAGCTGTAATAACCACTGATTTTCCTTACCATGTCATTATGTGGAGGCCAAAAACAGGTTGGGTGGATCGTTAGGCAACATCCCTTATTCGTATCCACGAGGATATAGAGAAACTCCTTCCAACTGCGGGAAGAAGAGTCCGTCCTCTATTCAGCAACTTTTAGCATTCGGGAGTTGGCATTCTTTCTCTCCCCATCTAGTTTGCCTAAATCGGGTGCCCTGGAGGTCCATCACATTCCCCAGTATTAGCACGAAATATTCCAATAATTATGTATACGTGAAAAAACCTTTCAATAGTGCTAGCTGGGAGACTATCGCCGTAGCACTGCATAGGATGCGTATTTCCAGCGACTTGTGCAGGATGCTGAAAAGTTACTTCAAGAACAGAGTCCTGGTGTACGCAACGGAATTGGTCCAAAAATCAATCACGATTACGGCGGGGGTGCCACAAGGTTCTATTCTAGGTCCAATGCTCTGGAACGCGATGTACGATGGAGTACTAACGTTGCAGCTGCCCAGTGGAGTTGAAATCGTTGGATTCGCTGACGATGTCGTGGTCACTATAACTGGCGAGACATTAGAGGAGGTCAAGATGTTGACGGCGGAGGCACTGGATACCATCGAAGCGTGGATAACCGGAGCAAAACTGTAGCTTGCCCATCATAAGACGGAGGTAGTGCTAGTGAGCAACCGGAAAGCCGTTCAACTAGTAAACATCAACGTCGGAGAACACGAAATCGCATCGAAGCGCGCGCTGAAGCACCTGGGGGGTGATGGTTGATGACCGTTTAAATGTCAACGCACATGTCGCTTACGCCTGCGAAAAACTTTTAAAAACTATTAAAAACTTCCTGCAATTAGCAGACAATAGTGTGAACGGTAAGTTACAAGCATAGTGAATATTTCAAGACTTACGTTTAGTTTTCTTGCTGTTTGTATCTCTCCTTCCTTCTATGTTCTGTATGTATGTATTCTGTATTCTGTAAGTATTATCATTAATGCTTGATCTTTTTTCGTTTCAGTTCTCTACTATGTACCTTTAGCTGATGATAAGTTCTAGCCGGAAAGGTCGATCGTTCGATAATGATAAAGAACACGTAGTCTTTAAGCTAGATTATAGGTTAGCGTAAGTAAATTTAAGTTATAGGTATAATTCACTAATCTATAAGATATTCATCATTACCTTAATTGCCACTATTAACTGTAGAAAAAGTGCACTATATTACTATAGTTTTAAGCTTCTAAACTAGTTTTAATAGAGAAAGTTTCGTAAATCCTAATTTTCTGCTTCCAATGTTTCCTTTCTTTGTTTCTATGATCGATTGACCGAGAGCCGATTGCACTGACATGCCTGCCGCAAAGTGGTATAACACCAAGGTATTGTAATCTAACAGGTGAGGCGCGCCGACCGTGTGGTCGTAACAAGGAGAGTGTTTTTTAGTGGGTAGGCACACAAGTGAATCCTCCTCGTCATTGCGGACGGCCAGCTGCAGGTGACGTGGGATGATTTTGGTGGCACGGTTACTGTGGCAGTATGAACCAATCAGAGCGTGGCGCAAATGTCATTTTTAACAAATAGCTTTGTGCGTTTAGACATTTTTCTTTTAATTACTTTTTAATTGGTTTAAACAAATGTAATGAATTAAGTTAGCAACAGGGATTCAGCTTTGATGTTTTACCTTTCGAATGAAATAACCTGCGTAACGCTTCAAATCTGCGTAACGCTTTCGATTTCAGAAATTTTAGAACGGCGTCCCTATACAGGAATAGAAAAGAGAGACGTAAGTCCGACGTCAAAAGCACACTTAATTTCCCAAAGAAGTATTAACAAATTCCTAAGTTTTGGCGATAGTTTGAAGTTTTCATCTCTTAAATAAACTCTTTTTCGAAGTGTTGTAAAATACCGCAAGGATCTTTTAGTCTTAAACAGCGTATGCTGTTTTCCTTCTAATTTATTGTTACATAAAACGGTTAGATTTGAACCTAGAATGGGACGAGCTGTACAAAAAACATGAAGAGCGCGCCAGAAAAACAACAACTGTCAGTTTATACACTGATTATACAGATTTTGATCTGAGTTATTCCTATGGATCACGAAACGGACATGAGTGTCAGAGCTGTAAGCAGCAGTTGTAAGAGATTTATTCTCGAATGGCCTAGAATGTCGAAATGTGGCCTTGATGCTTGTGAATAAGATGGAAAAGAAACTACAGGTCAAATTCAAGACTTGATCCAGCTGTTATTGAAGGTTATCGGACATAACTACGAAAAATATCCCCCGTTTTCATTATACCGGGCAAATTCTTGAATCAGTCGTTCGCTTGAAGACGATATCGGAAACATCGACCGCTTTCTACCGCCTTAGTTCTTCAATCCCCAACTGCTCAGCAGGCAATATTGGTATTTCTATCACTTGGAGAGGAGTACAACAAATCGTGGCTACTATCTCACGTTGAACAATATAGTAAAGCTCGATTCAAAGGAAATCTGGACGCACGGTTTAATACACCACCGCGTCCCTGGTGGTTGGAACAAAAATCGTTTGACAGGAATTTGTTGATGTTTCATTCACGAAGAAATTGGTGAAAAGTTTTTCTCGATTGATCGACGCATCTCGAAATTACGGATCATGGAAGTTGAGAAAAGAAAATTAATTGTGCATAAACATCTAATCCTTCGTGGTCTGCCTCAAAAATAGCAAAAGTGTTAAAATTCCCAAAGTCAACGGTTTGTCTTGTAATCAAACGTTACAAGGATACTCTGAGTGTGGATAGAGCACAGCGCATCTGTCATAAAAGTGGCACTAGGGACAAAGAGCTGTGATATGGCAAAGAAATACGATTCCAACTTTTTCACCGTGCGTAACATCCTTTCAAGAGAAAGATATAAGTATTTTTGTGCCAGTAAACATCCGAATCGCTGAAACAAAATTTAGTGGCCAAAAAGCGAGCACGATTACTATACGAACGAGTTTTGACGAAATTTGATGGCTGTATTTTAATGGATGACGAAACATATGTCAAAATGGACTATAAACAAATCCCTGGACGAAATTTTTACGTGGCAACTGGTTGTGGGGATGTCCCTTCCAAGTATAAATTTGTTTTTGCTGATAAGTTTGCTCGGAAACTAATGATTTGGCAAGGAATCTGCAGTTGTGACCTTAAAACCAAGGTTTTCATCACATCCCACACAATGACGTCGAAGGTTTACATTAAACAGTGTCTGAAAAAGCGGATTTTACCCTTCATTCGGCAACACAAGACCAACGTAATGTTTTGGCCGGATCTAGCCAGCTGCCACTACTCTAACGAGGTACTAGAATGGTATGCTGCTAACAATGTTAATTTCGTCGAGATTAATCCTCCGAATTGCCCTGAGTTCAGACCGATCAAAAAATATTGGGCAATGGTCAAGCGAAAACTTCGAGGAATGCGGTAAAGAAGTGACAAATGCACAACAAATGCGTTTAAAGTGGAATAAGTTCGCCGGTACAGTGTCACCAGCGACTGTGCAGATCATGATGGTATCGATCACAAGATAAGTGCAACTAAGGTCTTTTTTTACACGGTTTATTTTCGGCAATAACTCCAGAACGGAACAACTTATCGACCTAATTCGAATCACATTTTACGTTTTGGGCAAAAAGTAATCATATGGCAGTTTTTCAAAAAATTCTCAATTTATGCTGCAAATACTCAAAATTTTAAAAACTGTATTTTGACTATTGCATGGAAAGGTAACAAAATCGAAGCAATGTAAAATGGTTATGCATGAGAATTGATCAACTCTATTTAGTCTTTTTTTATACGGTTTCATAGTAAAAGTGAAACGTATCCCTCGTGTAAAAAAAAACCTTAACTATTGAACGAAAGGTTTGCTTTCTTTGTAGTACTCGCAATTTCGTAATCAAACATTCTAATTAGTAACTAGAAAATAAGAAGAATGATTAGTAATTTCCATTTAATACCAACTACCTTTATTGCTTATCTTGACAGATACGCGTATTTCGTCTACAATGTGCAGACTTCTTCAGTGTCGTGTACTAATACTCGACTGGGTATACGACACTGAAGAAGTCTGCACATTGTAGACGAAATACGCGTATCTGTCAAGATAAGCAATAAAGGTAGTTGGAATTAAATGGAAATTACTAATCATTCTTCTTATTTTCTAGTTACAGGTATTCCACTAAACAGCTCACACTCTCCATAATTCTAATTAGTGTTTTTTTTTTCTTAGCAAATGTATTCAAATTTCTAGATGTTGTTCAGGACACGATTCAAATCGTTTAAGGCAAAAGGGTTTATATAGAAGTGGACATTTCGAAATTTGCATCAGTCTAACGGGAATGTTAGGGATCAATTTTCCAATTTTTATGGACCAAAACTTTGAAAAAGTAGTGACCAAAACTAAAAAATGCAGGCATAATTTATGGATCATACCCATATGTTTGAATGCACAAAGTTGATTTGCTAAAGATAATTTCTATAAGTTTATAGTTCATTATTCATTGTTGTATGGATCATTAACAATTTATTTATGGAACATTTTCAATAATTTATGAATCATGTGCATGTACTTGAGTGCAGAAAGGTTACATTCTGTGGATCAATTTTACAAGTTATAGGAACGCCTTTAAACCATTTTTGGATCATTTGTAACATGTTTATGAGTAATCCGAACAGTTTTATCGACCATTCCCTTAGATATATATATATATATAACGGTACATTTTTAACATTTTGTTGCTAAATTTTACTTAAATTATGGGTCACATTGATAAATTTATGGATCATATCCATTTTATTATGGATACTGACCAGAGTTTTATGGGTCACTAGCTGAACCCGGTGCGAGCGTTGCGATGCTTGCAACTAAATGAGTTTTTTTTTAATAGAACTGGCACGTTTGTGGTTGTTTTTCGGAATGAGTTTGTTTCTTGACTAAGCAGGGGTTCAAACTTCTATCACAACATGCTTCTTACCCGAAAAATACACATTTTGTGTTTTAGTAACCTGGATGATTCTCATGTTTGGTATAAATTTTTGTTTCATTTGTATATGAGCCCTCCTTTCCAGAGGGAGGCGTTTTCTCAACCCCCCACATGCCAAATTTGTTTCCAATTGCTTGATTAGTTCTCGAGTAATGCAGACATTTGTGTTTCATTTGTATAAAAGTCCCCCCCCCCCCCCCTTCAGAAAGGGCAGGGTACGATTTGCTTGATTAGTTCTCGAGTTATGCAGACATATGTGTCTCATTTGTATGAGAGCCCTTAAGTGGTCTCAAACAATCATAATTCATTGGCTCTCGAGTTATGCTAAAAATTGTATTTCATTTGTATGGGAGTCTCCCCTTCCAAAAGGCAAAGGCGTCTCAAACCACCATAGAAATATTTCTCTCCTTCAAAAACCTCCATCTGCCAAACTTGGTTCATATGCTTAATTAGTTCTCGAAGTTGGGCAGAAATTTGTGTTTCATTTGTATAAGAGCCCCCTTTTCTGAAAGAGGAGGGGGTTCAAGTCACCTTAGAAATATTTCTTGCCTTCAAAAACCACCACATGCGAAAATTGGTTCAATTTGCTTGATTTGTTCTCGAGTTATGCAGAAATTCGAGTTTCATTTGTATGGGAGGTCCCTCTATCAGAGGGCGGAGGGGTCTCAAACCACAATAGAAACATTTCTTGCCCTCAAAAACATCTACTTGCCAAATTTGATTCCATTTACTTGATTAGTTCTCGAGTTATTCAGAAATTTGTGTTTCATTTGTATATGAGCCCTCGTTTCAGAAAGGGGAGGGGTCTCAAGTCCACTTAGAAACATTTCTTGCCTTCAAAAACCTGTACCTGCCACATGTGGTTCCATTTACTTAAGTAGTTCTAGAGTTATTCAGAAATTTGTGTTGCATTAGCTTACCCCCCCCCCCTTCCAGAGGACGGAGGAGTCTTGAACTACCATAACAACATTTCTCTCCTCCAATTACCTCCACATGCCAAATTTGGTTCCATATACTTGATTAGTGCTCGAGTTATGCAGAAATTTCAGTTTCATTTGTATGAGCCCCCCCCCCCTTCTAGGAAGAGGAGGGGTCTCAAACCACCAAAGAAACATTTTTCGCCTCCAGAATACTCTATATGTAAAATTTGGTTCCATTTGCTTGATTAGTTCTTGAGTTATGCAGAAACTTGTTTCATTTGTAAGGAAGCCTCCCCTTCCAGGAAGGGGGAGGGGTATCAAACTACCATAGAAACATTTATTGCTCCTAAAAACTCTCATATGCTTAATTTGGTTTCCTTTGCTTGAACAGTTCTCGAGTTATGCAGAAATATGTGTTTCATTTGTATGGCAGCCCCCCCTTTCAGAGAAGGGAGGGGTCTTTTACTATCTTAAGAACCTTCCCCGGTCTCAAAAACCCCTCCATACAAAATTTCACGCCGATCGGCTCAGTAGTGTCTGAGTCTATAAGGTTCAGACAGACAGACAGACAGACAGACAGACAGACAGACAGACAGACAGACAGACAGACAGACAGAAATTAATTTTTATATAAAAAATTCTATTTTTTTTTTATATACCGTTTATTTGTTTTTATATGCAAAAGTATGTTTGCCTGACGAAGCCTCATTGTCTTACTTACGCCAAGCCGGACTTCCGGCCGCTTCCGGTGCAGAACACATCTTCACGGAAAATCACGACACAACGACAAATGACATCACAATCTTACGGACTACCTAGACGAAACACGCGTATCTGTCAAGATAAGCAATAAAGGTAGTTGGAATTAAATGGAAATTACTAATCATTCTTCTCATTTTCTAGTTACAGGTATTCCACTAAACAGCTCACACTCTCCAGGACTCACAAGTTTGATGTTCTGGAGGAAGTAAGGAAGCAGAAACTTTCAAAGTTTGCCAAAAAATACATGATTTGGCAAGCGATCTGCTCATGTGGCAGTGGGAGTGCGCCGTTCGTAACTTATTTTTTTTTATTTACATGGCATAACGTCACAAAACTATAACATAGCCTGATACACAATATCCCTCCATAATGCCCGATTCGTAGCTGCTCCTCTCCAATTCCTTGGGCACCTTGTACCCCCTAGGTCTTGCTCCACCTGGTCTGACCATCTTGCTCGTTGCGCCCCACCAACCGGATTCCCGTCGAACACCATTTTTGCAGGATAGTTGCCCGGCATTCTCGCAACATGTCCTGCCCAGCGTATCCTTCCAGCTTTTGCCACCTTATGAATACTGGGTTCGCCGGCGAGTTGCGCGAGCTCATGGTTCATCCTTCGCCTCCATAGTCCGTCCTCCTGTACTCCACCAACGATGGTTCTTAACACCCGTCGCTAAAAAAACTCCGAGTGCTCGCAGGTCCTCTTCAAGCATTGTCCACGTCTCATGCCCGTAGAGAACAACCGGTCTTATTAGCGAGATAGACAAATTCATCGACCACCTCGAACTCATCGCCGTCGATCGTTACACTGCCCAGTCGGGTCCTGTCGTGCTCGGTTCCGCCTGCCAGCATGTACTTCGTTTTGGACGTATTTATCTTCAACCCAATCTTCTCTGCTTCGCGCTTTAGTCTGGTGTACTGCTCTGCCACCGCCTCAAATGTTCTGCCGACAATATTCACGTCATCGGCATAGCAGATAAACTGATCGGATCTGTTGAAAATCGTCCCTCGCATGTCAAACGCCGCTCGTCGCATAACACCTTCAAGAGCAATGTTGAACATGAGGCACTACCGGGACTGTAGACGGGGAGATCTACCTTAAGAAGTGTCTACAGAAGCCGAGGGCCCTTCGATCTTTTGGCCGGATCTAGCTGCGTGCCACTATTCAAATGTTGTCCTGGAGTGGTACGAAGCCAATTCACTTTCGTACCCAAGGACATGAACCCCCAACGCACCGGAACTAAGGCCCATCGAAAAATACTGGGTTATTACGAAGCACTACGGAACCGAGCAGGTCAAATCTGAGGAAGACACGAAGAAAAAGTGGGTTTCCGTACAGAAGAAGCTATAGCCAGATGTTCTACAGAACCTAATGAGTGGAGTTAAGGGGACCCTCCCCTGGATTTGGGCAAAAATAAGGCAAAGTTTGTATTATTTTTTTTTGTGGGAGAATGAAAAGGCGTACGAACTTCCGGTTTTGACGATTAAATTCGATTATTATTCAAGATTTCAAAGAGATAAAAAAATTGTGAAAATTCAAAATGGCGATTTCCGTAAGCCTCTGAGGGCAAAACATGGGGCGACAACTTCAAGCCTGCATGTAGTAGTGGACAGAAATCAAATCTGGTAATCATTTCTGAAAGATAATGAAATTTTCTACGGCTTGAACTAAATTTCAGACAAACTTAAAATTAAACTCATTGCATAGTGATCGTTTGAACTGAAAAGTTTAATTTTTCGCTACTTTTTTTCATTTCAACCGTGTTCAAAAATTATAAATAAATAATTAATTATTAATGCCAATTTTTAGTTCAAGCCGTACAACAAATTCTAACCTTTCAAACAGTTATTTGATGGAGGGAACCGGATTAATAGTTCAAGCCCAGGGCTTGAAGTTAGATTGAAAAACATGGTTTCGAGAAAAACGCGTTCAAAGTTTTTACAAAGCCCCCGCAGCGCACGTGAGGCAGGTGTGTTCGAGGCGCTGCCATTCAATAAATATTCATCGTATCAAAAAATCCTTCTACACATATATTCTACGAATATGTGGCTTTCATTTTTTGCCAAAAAAAAAAATCGATTTTTTGGTTCAAATTCATGGGAGGGTTCCCTTAAGCGCAAGGTGCGAGCGTTCGGTTATGGTATTGAAGTTGTAGGAAATAAATCTGCCAAAAGTTTACTAATTATATTTTATTTTATGAATTATATTTTATTTCCTGAGACTTTAAAAAGGATCGGTCAGCTAGGTAATTTTTTACCGCGTTTTTTTTTCGAGATACAATTTGATGACACCCTTTACCTCGAGAGATCACTAGGATGTTGGATAAAAGGGTTGAGTGACAGCAGGTTTCGTTTTGGCTAACGATTCGCTAAATTCACGCGTCGTCCAATAAAATATTTCGATATAAGTACCGATTTCTGAATTCCAACGGATTTACACCAACAGCTACAGTGCTGTTGGGGCCACTCACAAAACGTGATGGTGTTTTTTCATTGAGAAACAAGTTAATTTTGAATAATGCTTGAAACCCGATTAAGATCGATTTGTACCAACAGTAAGGATGTAAGGACAAATTGTGATAGAGGTTCACTTGTTCCAAGATATAATATCATATCATGATGGAACGGCGAGTATTGTGACCATATTTTTTGCCCACCACAGAACTAATGAAAATGTACATTGAAAACTTCTTTGTACTGAAGGTTTTATTTCACAGCATTCAAAGGCAACCTATGGTTCGTTCACATCGCAATCATCGACATATTTGGTGGTTTTGCTTCAAAATGACGGAAATAGCTCTAGCCTGAATTCATAGCAATCGCAACTAGAACACAAAACAGTGCTAAATCACAGCACAGTCGGCCATCAGCTGCGGATTGTGCGGTTGAGTTCTGTTTGATGACCTCTCGCACCTTCATGCGAAAAATCACTGGTCGTATAACTACCCGATCCGCCAGAGAGACACTCATGTAGTCAATGGACAATCTCATTCTAACGCTACAGTTCCCTTCAAAAGACCGGTTTTGACCACCGCTGTCACAATTGCTGCCATTCACCATCAATTCAATAAAGTATGAGGTTTTCACCTGAACCGTGTCGCACGCATTCAGTAAAATGCTACCTATGTTGTTATACTGATAAGTACTGAAGCTTTGGCCTTCGTCTGCGATACTCTCCATCAACGACCTGGACGTTTCGTTACACTGAAAGTCGATAAATAGCGTTCTGTAGTCTATGCATCCAGTAACAACGTCGTTTGTGATGATATTTTGATAACCTCTATCGGATCCTGCTCGCCCGTAGATTGTGGCACACGCTGAAAAAGTGTTGGTCGGAAACATTTCCACGGAGTCATTGAGCGGTTTCGTACAAACGTCACCTTGTACGGAGTATCGGTTGAAAACGACATTCGTTCCTAATGATAGGAGCAGCAGAGTAGCTGTTCTCATCTTGAATGATCGACGATGGCTAGGAATGGAACATGTTTCGATAACTGTTTCAAGTATCCAGCACTGGGAAAATTCCTAATGATTATGTCTTTTTAATAGATTTATTCCAATCTGCACCCTGCAATCGTCGTATTTGCTTAGGGTTGACGTCCTTGCGTAATACATAGTTCGAAGAAAAATGGACAATCAAGAGACGCGTAACAGCTCTTTGATAGCTTCGCTTGTTTAGGTTTAGGCATAATTTGGATAAAATTGTTTGCATGCTTACATGTCATGTCTCTCATTAATGCGATACTAATTGGAAAAAGGCCTATCCTTGATGTTCGACTATTTATCGATTTTTCGTTTGGCTTACCACAGCGTAAATGTAGTTTTAACTCTGCTTGTAGCTTAGCTCGACAGCGGGCATTGTTAGCTTGTGCTGTAAACAACAAAGTCTTGCTTGTTTGGCAATCAGGCCAAGGCCGTGGTGGTCTCTGCTGTTGCAAAAGCAGAAGTATGCAGAAGAAGCTGCTGTATAAAGAAGTTGTCTTTATAATATTCGGTCAATGGCTGCACTTCTAGTTGATCGATCCACCTTGCTTGTTGCGCGCCTTTTGTTCTTGTACCCGGCGGATCTTTATCGAGCATTCTTACGTTTTCACGACATGCCCATCACCCCCCCTAGTCGACCAATTTTTGCGGTGTGTTCGATGGGAAGGTCTTTCAGCAACTGATGCAATTCCTGGTTCATTCACCTCCACCACGTTCCGTCTACCATCTGCACTCCACCGTAGATCGTACGCAACACCTTCCGCTTAAAGACACCAAGGCTGCGTTGATCAACCACGAGCAATGTCCAAGTTTCGTGGTCGTAGAGGACTACAGGTCTAATTAATGTCTTGTAGATGGTCAACTTTGTAGTTCAGCGAACCTTGTTCGATCTTAGCGCAATTCGGAGTCCAAAGTAGGCACGATTGCCATCCCTAGTGCACATGTGTATTTCTCTGCGGTTGTCATTATCGGCTGTCACCAATGAGCCCAGATACACGAATTCGTCTAAAGCCTCAATTTCATCACCGTCGATATGAACTGGTTGTGGGAGGCTAATATTGTATGTATGTATGTATGTATGTATGTATGTAGAAAACCACCATCCTAGCGTGTAGGGCCCTTGCATGCGGTTCCACTTAACAGAAAGATCATGCTTTGTTACCGTTCTAAATTCAACATACTGCTGTATGAAGGGCCAAGAGGGGTTGGTCAGGCCCGTAAGCAGACACACTTACGTGAAACCTGCGGAAATAAAAGAATCTCCTCCCAGCAGTATGAGCTGTCCTTTTCTATATTTCCTTTTTGCTGGAAAACGGCAGACATGTTTCCGGTATTTGAAAACGGAAGCAAGCGGGACGTGAATAAGTACAGGGGAATCACATCGTTAAGCGTCGTATCGAAGCTATTCGAACTGGTCGTAAGGAACTCTATTTTTGCACATTGTAAGCAGTTTTTGAGTGCCGATCAGCACGGGTTTGCAAGTGGGCGTTCCACAACAACAAACCTATTGTGCCTAACGTCATACATCACAGATAGTAAAGGGAGTTCCGATCAAAATTTGGTCAAACAGTGATGTGTGTGAGTCAATCAAAGTTTTTATTAATATGTCAATTTTTGTTTCTTTTACAAGTTCAGTAAATACAGAATACAGGCGAAATATTCAGCTAAGCTTCCTTTTCACCGAATGCGAGTTGCCGAGTCTTTCGTTTAACACCTGCCATAAGATTTTGTACAGTCTCCTTGTCCACTTTATTCGCCACAGAACGCCAGTTTGCCTTGAACTGTTTCTCGCTCACAACAACTTTTTGAGTCTTCTTAAGGTTCCGCTTGACGATGGCCCAATATTGTTCAATTGGGCCGAGCTCTTGTCCTTGGTCACCACTTGAACGTTGTTGGCAGCATACCACTCCATGGCTTTTTTCCGTAATGGCAAGATGCCAAATTCGGCCAAAATAGAACGGAACAATTGTGTCGCTTCAGTTGTTGTAGGCACTCGCTCAGATAAATTTCCTGGTGGACGGTTCCGGTCGCAATGTAAACGTTGCTCTTCAATCCACAGGTACACATGGCCTGCCACAACAGATATTTCTTCGCGAACTTTGGCAGTTTAATGTGCTTGAAAATATATGCCACCTTTCCCCGTCCGGTTGCCGTATAAAATTCCTATCCAGGAAGCTGTTTAAAGTCTGCCTTGACGTAAGTTTCACCGTCCTGTACCACGCAATCAAACTTCGTCAGCATCGTCGTGTACAACTTTCGCGATCGTGCTTTGGCCGACGTGTTTTGTTTATCGTCGCTATTTGAAGTCACCACTTTCTTGTAAGTCGACCGTCCAGCTCGTTTTTTAGCTCTATCCACGGTTGAAGGCGCCACTCCCAGCTTCTTTGAGACATCTCGGACGGAGAGGTTGGGGTTCCGCTCGAAACAGCGGGCAACTCTTTTTGTCGTCGCTGTGGCCTCCGGCTTTCGATTTCGCACCGATCAAGCTTTCCTGGCTGTCGACAAACGTTCACCGAACACTTTTAATACGTTGGTAACAGTTGATTTAGCCACATTCAACAATTTCGCCAACTTGGCGTGAGAGTAGTTTGGATTTTCGCCATGGACGTGCAAAATTTTGATGCGTTGCTTCTCTTTATTCGACGAAATTTTGATAACTGGAGTGCTAATCTCAAAATCAAAATAGAGGCATGATGCTACCCTTTAAAAGGGGGGGGAATTTTTTTTAAATGCAAGATGAATGGAAATGCGTCAAGTTTAAGTCGACCAAATTTTGATCGAAACACCCTATGATTGTTCGATGCCATACGGACGTGATCTACACAGATTCAACGGCAGCATTCGACAAACTGAACCACGATATTGCGATCGCTAAACTTGACAGGCTATGAGTTGGCGGTAATCTCTTAAGATGGTTTCGTTCATATCTTATAGGGCGTCAACTGACAGTTGCTTTAGGCGACATTCGATCGACAAGTTTTTGCGCCACGTCCGGGATACCGCAGGGCATCCATCTGGGACCGTTGATATTTCTTCTTTACTTCAACGACGTACATCTTGTTATCGGAGGACCACGACTGTCGTTTGCCAACGACCTGAAAATTTTCTGCGTATCTGCTCAATAGCCACCCGCCGTTTCCTCCAAAAACAGATTGATGTCTTTGCTGATTGGTGGTCACCCCGGCTAAGTGCTCAGTCATAACCTTTTCACGGCATAAACAACCAATTGTTTTCAACTACAATCTTCTCGGCACGACCATCGAACGAATGCAGTGCGTTAAAGACCTAGCTGTTCAGCTGGATTCTTAACTGACGTATTCGCATCATATTTCGTATGTTGTTGATAAAGCTTCAAGAACTCTGGGTTTTGTTTTCAAGGTGGCGAAAAATTTCAGCGACATCCACTGCCTAAAATCGCTCTATTGTTCTCTCGTGCGCTCTACACTGGAGTACTGTTCAGCAGTTTGGAGCCCGAACTATAATAATGGCGTGAATCGAATCTATTCAACGTAGTTTTCTACGGTTCGCGCTTCGTAGACTACCTTTGAGAGACCGATTTGGTCTTCCTAGTTACGAAAGTCGCTGTCGATTAGTGAACATGGAGCCTCTGCGAGTCCGTAGAGACGTTTGTAAAGCTTTAACTGTCGCAGATACTCGACAAGGAAGAACCGACTGCGAAACAATCCTGCAACAAATTAACATCAATGTTCAACCAAGGCCAATGCGCAACAACTTAATACTGAGGCTTCTTTTTCGCCGCACCAACTATGGGTTGAGTAGCGCTAGCCACGGGTTGCAGCGAATGTTCAATAGGGTGGCGTCCTTTTTTGACTTCCATCTGACGCGGAATGTACTTCGTCGGAGATTTTCCACCGTTTTTGGAGTAATTGACGCACGGAGTTAAGAAAAGTGTATAGTTTTAACTTTTTTGTCATGATGATGATATTGTGTGATCGTTTTTCTATGTAATGTTCCTTTTTTTTTAAACCAATAACTTGGTCTTTTGATGCCTTACTACAAATAAAATTAAAATTAAAAATCATCCCAAAGAAGTGAAGTACCAGACTTCCCAAGAATGCACAACATCGATCTCTTCGGCGAAGCCATACAATTGAACAGATCGTGCCACTCGTGTCTGTCATAGCTCTTCTTATCACATCTTCTAATGCAATATTAAATAGCAAACACGACAATCTGTCACCTTGCCGTAACCCTCTCCGAGATTCGAATGGACTCGAGAGTGTCCCTGAGACTCGGCCGAAACACATCCCTCGATCCATTGTTGCTTTGACCAATCGCGTCAGTTTTTCGCGAGAGTCCGTCCACAGTAAAGTTCGATCGATCTGCAGAGAGTGTGTTCCCGAAATCGTTTGGCACATTCGAACTCCTAAAATTACTGCCAACAATTCTCATCTAGGGTTTGACTGGCGCTTAAGAGGTGCAAATTTGGTGGGTGACATGACCAGACAATTTTTTATGTTGGGGCGTAGAACTACTGCTTCCACAGCAACCTATTCGCATCTTAAAGCTTGATCACCATTAGTCAAGTGAACAGCCTAAGACGCGTCTCCCAGTTAGGCGAAATCGAGTTTATAAAACCCACCACCTTTCCATGATTCGCAGTCCAAATTCTTCTTCAGATTGCATATAGCCACTGTACAGAAATTAAAGTCTGCTCTTCTACAAAGCATCACAACTGCAGAGCAGATGTTCCGAGGTTTCACGTTCCATGTTACAGAAACGACAGATATCATTCTGAACTTGGCCAATGTTTTTCAAATGATATCTAATCTTGTCAATGTCCGGTTACTAGGCCAGTATAGGTACAAAGAACTCTCGTATTGAGCTCCAAGAGCTTTTTACTGATTGTAACATTTGGAATTATAAACCTCTTCGATTGAACACACTTTGTGGTAACCAACCAGTTGGTCATCGCCCTTTGTTCTTCCCAAGATTTCAGTTCCATTTTTATGGCACAGTGTGATATACCGCAGAATGGTTCTGGGCCAATAAACTGTGCATTTGACCCTTGTTTAGCAAGCTCGTCTGCCCTGTCATTACCTTCAATGCCACAGTGTCCCGGAGCCAGAATAAATTTACGGAGCTTTCTTGGCATGTACATCTATAATTACTCAATGCTTTGAGTGCCGCTTGACTGTAAAAATACAAATATTAGCATGTTTATATTTCCTCTTCAGACAAACGTTAACACATTTGATTATAGCAAAATTCTCCGTCTGGAAGACCTTTGGGTAGTATCCCATCGCCACTCAGATTTCTAACCCAGAGCCGAAGATTCCTGCTCCCGTTTTCGTTCCAATTTTTGAGCCATCTGTGGAGAATTTTATGGAACCATGACGAACAGTGGGACCTCCGACTTCCCAATCTATACGTGACATCTCACATATGTTGTAACACATCGGTCAATAAGTCCCGGGCCTAAGTAGGGAAAGAACATTTTTTTGGCCAAATTCATTTTTATTCATCAATATAATCTCTTTTTAGAGTGATACAATCATTCCAACGTTTCTCTAGCTTTTCGATACCACCGGTGCAGAACGATTTATCGAGACCTTCAAAATATGCTTCAGTTTCAGCAATCACTTCCTCATCTGAGCCAAATCTCTTTCCACTGAGCATCTTTTTGAGTTATGCGAAGAGCCAGTAGTCGCTGGGGGGCCAGATCTGGAGAATACGGTGGGTGCGGTAGCAATTCGAAACCCAATTCGACAATTTTCGGCTTTTTGTATTGACTTGTGACACGGTGCATTGTCTTGGTGAAAGATCACCTTTTTCTTCTTCAAATGAGGCCTTTTCTTTTCCTTGTTCCAAGAAGTCAATGAATAAAATTCCATGCGCATCCCAAAATACAGAGGCCATTACCTTCCCAGCCGATGTTTGAGTCTTTGGACGCTTTGGGCGGCTTTCTCCGTCTGCACACCATTCAGCAGACTGCCGATTTGATTCCGGTGTACATTTGGGAAACAGCTTTTTCATACTCAAATGTTCGTGTATGATGGTGTAAACACTGCCTTTTGATTACTTCAGCGTGTCAGCTATCTCTTGCAACTTCACTTTGCGATTGCCCATGATGATTTTCAGATTTTTTTCTTCAATATTTTCCGGAATAACTGCCTCATTTGGCCGACCACGTTTGAAATTGGCAAACCATCGTTTGATGGTCGTTTTCGATGGGGCAGAGTCTGGATAACATTTTTCATGTCATGCTTGGGCTTGAATGATGTTTTTTCTTATCAAAAAGCAATGATATATCAACACACGAAATTGCTTTGAATTCA
Organism: Aedes koreicus; assembly: GCA_024533555.2. Classification (NCBI taxonomy): domain Eukaryota; kingdom Metazoa; phylum Arthropoda; class Insecta; order Diptera; family Culicidae; genus Aedes; species Aedes koreicus. Next base: position 105,571 of record JAHHFK020003065.1, read on the forward strand.
TCGTTTTTAAGAATCACAAAAGTAGCGCCACTTAAACCACTGTAACTTGATAAATAATAAACCAAACGTCATGAAATTTTGACAGTAATCTTTTGAAGGTTGGTACTTTCGAAGAATCATATGGATATTTTATTAGTGGTGCCATCTGGTAGTTAGGCCTGGGACTTATTGACCGATGTGTTAAGGGATGTCATGGTTTTCCACAGGTTTCATCCAGTCTCCAGTCATATACATCACTGGCCTAATTTGAAAGCTTTGTGAAATGCTCATGTGACCGACTAAGTCACCAGACTTGAAAGTTTTCAACCGTTTGAGTCTAAGAATACTCTTTTCCGCTTCTAATTCCACGTATTCGTGCAAAGACAGCAGATTTAGAATTGTATCTAAAGATTTTGATGGAGTGCTGCGCATCGCTCCTGATATATCAATGGACACTAATCGTTGAAGTTTCGTCAGCTTTTTCTGTGCAATAGCCTCTTTTGTTTTTGGCCACTACACAAGCGAAGCATACATTAGTTTTGGACGAATTATGGATGCATAAATCCACATTATCATTTCAGGTCTTAGACCCCATTTTCTGCCAAATGTTTTTGAGCATATCCAGAAAGCACTGGTTGCCTTGCCGATCACACACTCAACATGAGCATTTCAGTTCAGTTTGGCATCCAGTATCACTCCTAGGTATTTCACCTGTTCACTAAGATAGATTTCTAAAGCCGAAAAGATTTTAGACTAAACTTCCTTTTCCTAGTGAAAGGTACAATTACTACTTTTGATGGATTAATGCTAAGGCCTTCCTTGATACACCAAGACTGGGTAAATTTTAGGCCCCATTGCATTCTATCTGAAAATTTTCCACTCACTATGATGACTATTATCGTCTGCAAAACCTATAACCTCGAAACATTTTTCCTCTAAGCTTCTTAGAAGATCGTCTTCAACTAAGGACCACATTAGTGGTGATAGGACTCCTCCTTGGGGACAACCTTTCGTTGCCCGTACTGTAATAGACGAACTTCCCAGCTATGAAGTGATTTCTCTTTTTGCAAGCATGATGTGAACCCAGTTGATTATGTTCATGTCAAAGTTCCTTTTCTTCATGGCACGAGCCATAGATGAATAGGAAGCGTTGTCGAAAGCTCCTTCAATATCTAAGAAAGAACAAAGTGCTATTTCTATTAACCGAAAGAGCTTTTTCTACCTTTGGAACCACAGCATGCAGTGCCGTAACTGTTGACCAGACTGGTAGGCAAACTGGAACTCAGGATACTTGTTCATGTAATTTGAAGTGATATAATCGTTCAACACTTTGATCGTAGTCTTTAATAGGACTGATGAAAGACTAATGGGGCTGTATGATTTAGGAAGCGCCTTATCACGCTTTCCTATTTTAGGTATAACGATAACTTTTACTTGTGTCCATGAAGATGGAATATGAAGATCAAACATGCCTTAAAAATCTCAATTAATGGCGAGATCAACACTGCTTCGCCGTTTTGAAGCAATGCTGGAAATATTCCGTCCATTCCTGCAGATTTGTAAGGCTGGAAACATCTCAATGCATTTTCTACCCTGGTTTGCTTAAAGATTTTATCAGCCAAGTCATTGAATGCGATTTTTGGTTTTAACAGACATTTGAGGTTTCCTTGTAGAACTTATTTTACCTTCAAGTGATCTTTCCCTGTTTGGATCTACACACAAAACTGATCCAGGAAAATGGGCTTCCATAATCAACTTTAACGTTTCACTGGGAGTTACTGTAAAAACTCCATCCTCATTTTTCGGATTTCCAAGTTCAATCGTATGATCCTTTGCAAGAGCGCTCTGAAGTCTTGCGACTTCCGGAATATTGCTTATGTTTTCACACGCTCGTTTCGATTTTCTTATTTCTTTATTGTACTCAGTAAGTGCACTCCTATAGGGGGCCCAATCTGAGGTTCTTTTCGCTTTATTAAACAATCTACGAGACGTTTTACGCAGACGTTCCAATTTAAAGTTCCACTATGGAACATCCCTGTTAGAGGACGATTCTTTGATAGGACAACTAGTAGTGAAAGAATTTAAAATCTCAGCATTTACCTTTTGGGAAAATGATTCCAATTTCTGAACTGAATCAATCTTTCCACCTTCTGTAAATAACTCCGAATTCAAATGCATATTATCCCAGTTGGTTTTCTAGCATTTCTTAACGTAGTAGTTGGCCGCTTTCCCCCACTCCATTCAAACACAATGTGTCTACGATCTGACCATGACGTTTCCTCAGAAATTCCCCGATTTGCAATTCTTTCATAAATTACACTATTGCACAATGTCAGATCTAAGACTTCTTGTCTAATAGCATTTAAAAATGTAGGTATGTTTCCCTTGATGCATATGTCTATATTATTTGATGAGAGATGTTCCATTAAGCACTCCCCTCAACCGTTGAAATCCGTACTACCCCACGCGGTATGATGTGCGTTGGCATCACAGCCAATAATGAATGATTTGTTGTTAGCTCTGCTAGCAGTACTGCACAAATGAGTCGATCTCAGGAGGAGGCACCTCAGGAGCATCACCCGGAAAATAGGCTGAAGCCACTATGACCACTGTTTTTCCTCTGGTGGTAGGCACCTCAACCATGACCGCAACAATGTCCCGTTTGAAGAATTCTGTAATGGAATAGCAATTCAGTGTTTCATCAACCAAAACAGTAGTTCTAGGCGTACTCTGCTTTTCATCATAGCTTACAGTCCTGTGTTTGAATATCAAGTATTTTTCCTTTATTGGTCCATGGCTCTTGAATTAGTACCACGCCCAGCCCCTTTTTTCTAAACCTCCGACTCATAACAGCAGATGCTCCTGTTGCATGATTGAGGTTCGCCTGCAGGAACTTAGTTGGTTTCATTGTTAAGGGTGGCACGCTCTTTCTTGCTTGTGCGGGGAGCGATAGACCCATCGATGTTTTTAATGGCCAGAGCAATAAGCTCGGCATTTACGTATAGAGTAAGAGACCCAGTTACACCTTTTAGTCAGTTTGCTGTAATTTGATCCTTGCATTCAAGAGACAAATCACCTTGCTTGTAGCTACATTTTGTAAACTACAATTCTAGACAATAGCTCACCATTTCCTGAATGACCGACCGTGGATACGACACACATATTAATATAAATTATTTATTATATTGAGCATCAGCATTAGCATTTTCGCTAACATCGCTGGCATTCACGTTGTTCATTGATACCGTGATGACAAATTTGCAAATGTTTATTTTGGAATTACAATTCACCTCAAGGAAAAAAATCGTCGAAAAGTAAACATACAACCGAAAAAAAACCCGTTCACCACTTTCACTACTTGAGCCATTGAACGAAGATTGACTTTTTATCCCGCAAGCGAATGTTCAACCGACGATGTTGCTAATTTCGAGCAACGTAAAAGAGCAATAACAAACGAAGCAAAAAAAACTCATCTCATAACATGTCATATATATTTACACCCTCCCTAGCAACCGAAGCGAGCATTCAATGGTAAACTAAGCTGCGCGATGAATTCGCCAGACAGACCGGCACAGGAACGAAAATAATGTTCAACCCAAACCATGGTGCCCTGCTGTGCGCTAGCTGAATGCCTTTATCTATTGTCTTGCGTGGATCAGCACTTCTGGTAAACGCAAACCGATTCTATGATCCATCAACGAAATCCCGCTTTTCAATGCGATACCATAAAATTATCTACATCGTATTGAAACCGAAACGATGCGTGAAGCTCCTGCCAGTGGTCGGCTAAACAATGCGGCAATGGGCGATGCGAGTGAATTTATCGCAAGAAAGTACATACAGAGAGTCTGCAGGGTTCGCGAATTATATAATTGAACTTCAATCATTCACCTAGAGGAAGGTATGTGTGGCGTAGTTTTCTTCGGCAAAAAAATTCCACTCCCCGTCAGCTTCCATACGCGAATGCTCTGGGGTGGTTGCTCAATTAGACACGTAACGAGAGAAAGCAATTATCCACCTATTGCATATTACAATGATGGCTATATTTTGTTTTGTTTCTTTGCTACTTACTAGATAAGAATAAGCGTTGTCACAATGTTGATAATCAGTCCAACGATTGTGATCAGGTTTGGTGCCAGCCAGAGCGGAACCTTACTGACTAGCCAGCACCACCACGGCTGCAGAAACGGATCGAGCAAGCTTACGTTGCTACAGGAATACTTGTGATCGCCGAGCTTTTTCAGCTGCGCAGGTTGCAGCAGTTTCTGTTTGTAGAAATACATGGCCTGCACCACCTTCGACTGGCCCTCAGACTATAGCTAGCACACTTCCTATCTCTTCCGCGTTTCACGCAAAACCGAACGAGCTACTCTTCCTTCTTCCTGCACAGAACAGAACAAACGCCCCCTTCTTCTTTGTGCACCACTTAAACGGATTCTTCTTTCTTCTTTTTCAACCACTGATATCCGCAGCAAAAAGAAAGAATTTCACCTCTGATTCATCAGATCAAGGAGGAAAATATTTTCAAGACTTCCCCGCTGATGAGAGCAGCAACTACTTCCAACGAGCACACGCGTGCTGGGAGAATGACACCAGCAGAAAAAAAATTGCCCGGCCCGGATGCAACCGCGCGACGGTTCTCCGGAGAGGGGGGTTAACTTCTTCTACGTAACGATAGGCAATTGAATATTATGTCCTATCACTGTGCTGATTATTTGCTAATTTCAGAATCGCACAATCACACACGACAATAAGGACAATACAAGCCAGCAGCAGCTTACGTTCGACTGTGACAGCTCGCGAAAAAATCAGGCGATATTTTTGTCGTTCCTTTTTTGTTTATCGTGGCCACTGAACTGAAACTGACGCGTGTGCTGAAAGCTGTCAACATCAGAGAGCGCAATCGAGCAGCTGCTATGGGATTGGGCCAGGTAGGTCGAATGCCGAATGGCTTCGAGTTTTATGAGTTTTATGTGTATGGAACGTTTAAAGGATATGTCAGAGATACTATCGAGTACACGCTTAGTTTTTTTCGCCGAGAATCCAACAGCCGAATATTCTGGCATTTCAGTTTACTGACCGTCAGCAATTAAATAACCGAGAATCAGCTAACAAATTGGAATGTTGCTGAAAATCAGCTAATAAACAAAAGTTTTACAGAAATATCAGCAAACGTAACTGCCGAAGTGATCGGCTGTTGAAGATTTTGCCGAGGTAAATTGAGTGTGTAGTTTAAAAAGAGGGGCAACCCGAATAAAAATTCACTAAAGGATTACGATGCAAAACTATAAAATTATAATTAAATTTGTTGTGCGACAATAAACTTTACCATTCATGCATTGTTCCACTAAAACGACTATATTGTCACCCTAATACATGGACAATAAAGTCTATAGTAGCCAAAATTATGATAGTAAAAAAATAAATAAAATAAACGGTTTTTCTTTGAAACTGTTCGAGAAAAAAATATTTTTTTATTGTTAAGATACATAACAACCCTCCATTTCGATTGTAGAGTTTTCATCCACAATAGATTCTATGGTGGAAAACATTAAGTTTAATCGTTATCTTATCGTAGAAAACTATGGAAACTATAATATCTACCATTCTTTTCACTGTAGTTTTTCAATAGATTCTATTTAATTTTCAATGTAATTTTTATTAGGAAATCTACTCCTTACATAAACTGAATGCCTAACCATCATAATCACAAACCATTCTTTAACCATTTCCCTTCTTGTTGACGACCGTTTCCGTTATTGTTAAGACATGTACCCTTATAGTTCATAACTATAAACTAACAATCTCCTATATAGTTTTAACAACCCGCAGCCATGAGCAGCAATTACTAACTTAAATAGGTTACCTGCCTAGTCCCTTCCAAGCGATAATGTGACCCATTAACCTCGAGCCAGCCACGAGTAATTGGTGCCCCACTTACTAACACCATAAAGCAAATCATTGTAAATAACAAAATTGAATATCGGCTCCGCAAAGTGTCACACACGTCTGAGCCTTACAAATAAACGAACTAAGAAAAAAAATTGTTTTAACAATATGTCAGATGGTAAGAGGCCAAATAACAATATGCTGAATAGGCGGTTGAGTTAGGTTACCATAAAAAATGGCGATTTTCACGAATAAAATTGTTATTGTACTCTATGCCAAAAAGTTCACACCGAGTGCAGACAGTAAAAAAAAAAAACTTTTCAATGACAAAATGGCATACATTAACAATATGTGTTAAAGTAGAGGTTATATGGTGAAAACGAGATTAAATTATTTGATAACAATAACATGAAATGTGATTATATATCTTACATTCGAAATATAGTTTGGACAATATAGCAAATTGTTTTGCGTTATGCAAATTGTTTTTCTTTGTTCAGACTACAGAGCTGCAACAAAGAAGAATGCTGTAAAACGTTATTGGCAAAGTAATACAACCGAGTATCATATCTGTTCACACTTGTCTCAGGGTGTTACAATTTGACAGCCGAATGGTAAAATAAATATTTATGTCTACATTTTGTTTAGATATATATTCAACCAAACCTGAAAAGCGATGGTTAATGATGAAATTTGTCAGAAGTAGATAATTTCCCATCAACATGAGAGGCTCTAGGAGTGGACAGTAATTTATTGCTAGAACTAAGAGAATTGAAGAGAAAGCATTGATAGCTTTCTCTTCAATTTCACTTAGTTCTAGCAATAAGCTACTGTGCACTCCTAGAGCCTCTCATGTTTATGGGAAATTATCTGCTTCTGAAAAATTTCATTATTAGATATCGTTACTCCGCGCATATGGAGAATACAACAAAACAACAATCAAAGTGTAAAACGATGGTTGTTTTTTTGAATGTGTACCTAATTTCTTCAAAGTTTACTTTAAATTAAAACGAGTTGAATAAGGATACATACACCTTGTTGAGTTGTAACGTGTTATACATGGTATACCTTATGAACGGTAAGAGAGGTGTTATGATTTTTAGGTTTGAAGAAATTAAATTAATGTTTGGAATATATTGTAAATAATCTGTGCTCACATCAACATCATTTTCAGTTAACAATGTTATTTATAAGATTGTCAGATTTTTTTTACAGTATACTGTAGTTTTTTACCGAATATGAAACAGCGGTACATTCAATAATTGATTCGGTAGTTTTTTTTAGTTTTACAGTACGTTCAGTAAATGTAACTTCGCTGCTGATCTGTCAAAATTTACCGAAACGTTCTAATTTTGCTGAACGATTGGTAACGCACACTGTCACATTTTCACCGAACATGTTAATGAGATGAATTGAAATGTTTTTCGCATCAATTTGCGGTTCGTTCGTCTTTAATGGACGCATTAAAAAAAGCAACTATTCTCGGATGGATGGTAAAAAAAGAACGGAAAAGGATATTTTAACAAACTAAATTTCATTTTCTTTATTTAAAACTTTAAAACTTCACATAAATACTTCTACTCCCTCTGACGTCGCCTTGTGGCAGTTAGCCGGAACTTTAGCCAGGGCTGAAAAAAAAGGTTGTAGGCATATTCTTCAGTTTTTTTGTCGCTCTTTCGATCAAATCATCCGTCGTTTTTGCCACGAAATTATTTGAATATACTCTCCTCTTCAAATTGGCCCAGAACTTCTAGATTGGGCGGAGCCGGGTCACGTTGACAGGTTTGGCATGTTTGAGCACCACCGGAATGCCCAACAGCTCCATTTCCTCCAGCGCCCACGCTAGATTCGGCCAAAACACCCCGTTGTCATTCTTGTGGTAATTTTTAATGAAGGTGGCTATTTCTGGGAGACACTTCGTACTATAGATCGCGTCGTTCACTGTCAGCCCCGATAAAAAGAAGAGGGGACGTGACATCTCCTTTTCACTTATTGTGAGCTACAGCAACACCTTCTTTGGGAACTTCATGTGGCATGGTACGTGAGGGACGTCTCGTCGTCCATAACGACCACCACATTCTGCTTCGCCGGGAAGATCTATTTGACCAGAATCTTCAGTCGTTGTTTCTGTGTTTCCGCTTGGTTCTCCGACACGGCTGGCTTGGACTGACGCATCCGCATATGGATCTCCATTTTGGCCAAATACTTCCTGACCACCTTGCCTTCCGTCTACGGTTTGAGCTTCTGTCGAATCCTCCGGTCGCTTAGAACGGTCGGACAGGCAACTAGTATATATTGAATGCGGAATGGTGGACCGACCACCAGGTGGCAGGATAATCGCATGAAAAATCGGAACATTTAGTCACTTCCTAATTAACCACAAGCATTCTATTATTGCACTTATTCAACCCAAAATCAATATCATTAATGCGGAATCTCATCAATTCAATAGTTGTCAAGTAATGAAGCGTTAGATTAGCTTTACATTTCTGTTTCTGCTTTTGTTTAGGACGGTTGAGAGTTTTGTTTTTTTCGCGCGATAGCCTTCTTCTCTACGGCAGTGTAATAAATTTGCATTGTTCTTGTTTCATCAACCCCGCATCGCTTTCGTTATAGCAGCAATGTGCGAGTTGAAAAATACTGTGCGATTTACCTTCGGCAATGGAGCGGATAAACCAGCCTTAGGCGAAGTGGCAAATTGCGTCAAAGGCTTGGATGTGGAGCTTGGTGAAATTGAAGCTGCATATAGGATTGCAGATGAAATGTCCCTTCTCGTCAAGTTCAAGTTTGAGCGGTCGATGTTGCACGCGCTGACCGCCAACTCTGACGAGCTGATATTCCATTATGGAAATGGAAAAAAGGTTAAAGTACACATGTCGCATGCCCAGGATCACATCTGCTATGTGCGAATTTCATTCTCCCTCCGGAGGTTCCCGACCAGAAGATCTTTATGGTGTTGTCAAAATATGGACACGTGAAACGCACCGTGCGGGAGAATTTTCCGGCGGAGCTGGACATTCGCGCCTACACTGGTGTGCGTGGCGCGTACATGGACGTGAAGCAGGAAATCCCGCCATCGCTGCACTTCGCCAACCGGAAGGGAAATATGTATTACGAAGGCAACAAGGACAAATGCTTCATCTGCAAAGAAGTGGGACACCTTCTTGCCCCAAGCGGCAGAATCGGAGTCAGCCGAAACTGCAAAGTCAAGAAAAGGAGCAAAGCGGTAAACTGAAGAAAACGTCCGGATGTGCAGTAACCGGAGGTACAGCCACCGGAGGATCAGAAACTGAAGGTGAGGGAGGATTGGATACGCTAGAGGTGCTGGAAGATGAAACGGAGGAATCTGTCATCATGCCCTTGGATACCGAAATACGTAATGATGAACCGAAGGAGATGGATACTCACAATCGTGCGTTGTTACAGTTCGCCGCACTCATGTCACCGGGGATCAAAAAACAAAAAGAGTTTGCTAGAATTGTAAAAGAGCAAGAAGAAGCTAACATAAAATCACCCCCAAGAAAGAAGAAGGATCATTATTTGTTTAAGAAATAGTTTTTTTTTGTGTATAACTCACAAACATTGCCTTTGGCTCCGTAAAGCTAACGCGATTGAGCCGTATAAATAAATAAACTGGTAAAAAAAAAGATTATCTTTAAGAATATAATGATGCATTATCAATGCAATAATGCTACTTAAGCAATGTATTATTGTATAAAAAAGATATAGCATTAGTTCGACCTTAGTGGGGCCCAAACTTCAATGATTCACTAGACGTAATGCATATGCCATGCAATAATAGCTTCGTGGTTACTTGGGTTTTTTTCTTTTAAATGCACGCTTTATTTAGATCATTTGTTTAGAGCGTATGTTTTTTTTTTTTTTGTTAATATTTCTATTTAACAAGCACAATTTGTTCAAACAAACGATGGTTTCATTTTACTCCATCAATATCCAATGAAATATAAAATACAATTTAATTTTACTTACGGAAGAAATTTCTTGCTCCTTCATCAAAGACTCCAATTTTGTTAAAAGGATCCTCCATTTTCGGCGCTTATTTTTGTCTGCACCGTCAAACTCAACAGAACTGGCCAACATTCAACTTTAAAATGGCGGGAAAAGGTCAAGTTTCACAGCAAAGAATAAAGTTAGAATCTGTTCTGCACTTTGTTTTTGCATATTATTTTGCGGAAGATTAAATTTACAGTATATTCGTGATTTTTGTTTACAATGTTGTGGAACTGCAGTGATTTATAGTTTTGATTGGTAGTTATTTTTAAAATTTTCGGTATTTTTCTGTAAATTACAGAAATTTAGTACTTGTGCAAGCTGGAAATATGTGAAATGCAAGGTAAAATGTCATATTTTTCAAAATTTTCGGTGAAATTCCTGTTTTATAGAAGAGGTAGTAACCACAAGCATTATATTATTGCACTTATTCAACCCAAAATCAACATCATTAATGCGGGATCGCATTTATTCGACATCATTAATACGGGAACGCTTTAATTCAACAGTTGTCAAGTAATGAAGCGTGAGATTAGCTTTAAGAATGTAGTGATGCATTACCAATGCAATAATGCTACTTTAGCAATGTCTTATGGCATAACAAAAGATATAGCATTAGTTCCATCTTAGTGGGGCCCTTTTCAGCATTAATCTAACTTTAATGATGCACTAGACGTAATGCATATGTCCTATATATGCATGCTATTATACCCAAGTAACCACGAAGCTGTTAATTTAGTTTTGCGTGTAGTTTCTACTGCGATTTTTTTTTTGCGTGTAGATAAGGAAATCACATGAATCCGAATGATGAATCATGCAATAACGACCCGGTAAATTCGTTCAGTGCACCCACCCATTTGACAAGCAGTTTGTCAAACGTCAGAGAAGTCTGTTCGCAATAATATTATTTTTGCCTTATCCCGTCTTCTTCGACTATAGAGTGCGTGGAGTGCTGGGAATCCAAGTTTGCTTTTTTAATTATTTAAGTGCAATTTTGTCTACGATCTGATAACACCATACAATTAAGATATAAAATATTCTGCAGTAGCATCGCTCCCGCCAGATTGTTGTTGATCACCGAGCAGCGATGGCAGATGGAAACAGCTCGGACGAAGAGTTCCCCGACGATTGGACCCTGTACGCGAATCGTCCGGAATGGAGCGACATCAAGCCTTTGGAGCAGGACGATGGTGACTACCCGGTCGTCGTGATTGCGTACAGTGAAAAGTGTGAGTAATTTAACGATTGCGTGGGCGCTTCAGGGGGTTTCAGCTCATAGTTTCTTGTTCGCAGTCAAAGATGTGTTCAGCTATCTTCGAGCGATCATCTCGAAACAGGAGAAATCGATTCGGGCCCTGAACTTAACACAAGACGCCGCACGGCTGAATGCAGCCAACTATACCGTGTGGCAATACCGGCGAGATATTCTGAAGGAACTGGATTCGGATCTGTATGATGAGTTAGACTACATTCAGGGTGTAATTGAGAACAACCCGAAGAACTACCAGGTGTGGCACCATCGGCGCGTGATTGTAGAGTGGCTGAACGATCCGTCCAAAGAGCTAGAACTTACGGAGAATATCTTGGATATGGACGCAAAGAATTATCACGCCTGGCAGCATCGCCAGTGGGCTATCAAAACTTACAAGTAAGATGCGGGATGAGAGTAAATGTTTGCTTTGGTTCAAACGTGACTGTCTTATCTTTTTTCTTTTTTACAGCCTCTTTGAAGGTGAATTGGAGTACTCGGATCGGCTCATTTCCAATGATGTGCGCAACAATTCCGCATGGAACGAGCGTTTTTTCGTGCTTACACATACCGGCTTCGGGGCGGACGTGCTGAAGCGAGAGATAAATTACGTCATGAAACGCATATCCTATATCAAGAATAACGAGAGCCCATGGAATTTCCTGCGAGGTATAGTGCAGCAGGGTGGAGGAAAGTTATGTCAGTTTCCGGAGATTCTCGTCTTTTGCGAGAGTCTGTACAATTCCGGCATTCGATCGCCGTATTTGCTTGCACTTCTGGTCGATTTGTACGAGGAGAAGTACTTCGAAACCAAAGCGGCCGGGAAGGACCCGGAAGAGTTCCAGGTGAAGGTTCAGGATCTCTGCGAATCTATGGCCAACCAACACGACAAAATCCGGGGCAAATACTGGCGCTATATTGCCGAGAACTTTAAGAGGAAGGCCGACGGGCAAGCCAATCAGAATGAACCAACTACTGAGCAAACTGCATCGCGCTAAAAAAATTCTTTTCGATCAATATCTATGAAATACTTAAGATGATTTATCCATTTCACCTTTCCTTTTATCGACTTAACCGTAAAATAAACGATGCTGCAGAAGTTTGGTGACGACATAAGTGAGTTTTAAAACCTTTTAATCGATATCATCACATTCAAACTAGACCCCAAGGTAAGTACAGCAACTGTTCGCTAACTGGGTGCTTTTTAACTGGGCGCTCGCTAACTGGGCTATAGCCAAGTTGAAAAGCAAATAAACTTCAAAAATCAGCATTTGACATTTTGTTGTCATACAAGGCAAGGTTCGTAGAGGAGTGAAATTGTTAAATTGTACGAAATTGAGTCGTTATCCTATTCAAACTGAGCAAAATACATATTATGCACAATGGGGTTCACAATAAAGCTACATCGCATAAAAAAGATTATTTAATTTATTTATTGCGCAATGAAATATACCAACCGAAATCTTATCGAAAGCCCCCTCGACATGTATTTACATTTGAAATGTCAGCCCAGTTACCGAGCAGCATCCGCTAACTGGGCTGTGCACTTGGCCCAGTTAGCGAACGGTTGCAGTAATTTGATGAAATTTAACCATATTCTCGTTTTCGACGTTTATCAAATTGAAATATATTCGGCCCATATGAAATCAAGCAGTGCTGCGACTGATATGATTTTAAGGGCAGTATTGTCATCGTATAGATCGCTCCAGTCTGTGGTGTAAGATTTCATGAACCCCAGAATCAATACTATAGGGACGGAAGAATCGAAACTAGATTTCAAAATGTTGTTTGGTATTTTCGTGACTGCCAGGCTCGTTCCTCATGTCCGAGAGACGACCTAGAGCATGAGCATGATTGACCGCCCACGGATGCAATTCCGTTATTGCCAGATCAGCTGTATTTGCACATTTGGGACTAACATACATCTTCAATGTGTAAAAACTGGTGACCCATTATAAAGCAATACCGGCTCCGGCCGTGCCCGAATGCTGGTCAAGTAGGGAATGGGAAGGAACGCGTTGACGTGATACTCACTTTGAAGGAAGCCGAGAAATCCTCTGCAATTCCACGAGAAATCACCGGGATGTTGGATAGTTGGGGAAAGGTTAGCAGCAGGGTTCGGTTTGGTTAAAGATACGCTGAAAGTATGTAGTACTATCCGCCAAAAGCAATGGACCGCTCCAATGTGACTGAAAGGAGACCAGGGATGCCAGATATTTTTTTTCAAATGTCTGCGATGAAAATTTGAAATGTCTGGGAATGTCTGAAAATGTCTGTAAATTTTTTTTTTTTTGCAAAATTAGACTTCTTTCGACAAGACGACGTAATAAAAGAGCGAGTTCTGTCATTTTCGCCATATGTGTGATTATGTAAACGTTTCTGCATCTATTTGTTGGATTGTATGCAAATCTTATACTATAGCTTCATATTATTAAAGTGACATTTAAGCTTGAAGCATTCACATAGATGACACAATTTTCTATTGTTTTTTTTCCTGTAACGTTCTTTTCAATTTTGTCTTTTAAAATCAAAATTTACTATTTATTTGGCTTTTTTTCTTTGTCAAAAATAAATTTCATAATTAAAAAGTTGAATTTAAAAATTTTATTTTTATTTCATTAATAAAAAAACACTGCATTCAAACTTATAATAATGTAATAAAATGTTGGGTGAAACGGACTGTTTTTTGTAGTTAAAGTCGAAGGGCTGTCAACTTGCTTATCATCGATTTATGCATCGGTATCGGGGTGCATTTTATATTGTTGTTTAAATATTTTTGTTATACGTGTACTTAGAGGTGTTTTGAGTGTTATTTTGCGTATTACGTATTTCACAAAGTTTTTCAGTTTTTCTTCTTCGTACTTTCAATTTAAATTTCGTTGGTTCTGCTTCTCTCTCGGACAGACTAATCGTTTATGGCATACATATCTTTAGTGAATCGGCGCCAGGCGGCTTCGGTAACGTTAACGACTCCTGACGCTATTTTGTGCGCCCTCATGTATTCTTTCGCAGAAAGTATTCCCTGTATACTGGACGTAATTAATTTGTTCCATGCTTTGGTTTTGATATTTTTATATGATGAGACAATTCTTTCAAGCAGATGAGTGGGCCAGAGATAGGAGCACTAGGATGATTGTCCGGAGATAAGGATACTATTATCTATCTATCTATCTTTGAAGTGGACATCCTCTTACCATTGTAAGTTTAGTATCCCCTCGTCAACCAGTATTTGGAGATTGTCAATGGACGGTAAGTGAGTGAAACGCTTAAACAGGTTGTAACCACTTAAGTGAATCCTGCGCTCACAATTTTTGGGATCCAATACCTTGATGTTTTTTAACACTTCATCATCTAGGCTCTGATGCCTTTTGATTTGGTTAACTATAGAAATATACAAACTAATTGCTGCCAGTTTAAACGCATGAATGTCTTCAGCAGGAATTTTCCCAACACTGTTACTCCCATATACATGTTTTCCAACTCACAGTCATGCCTGGGCCCAAGGAAAACACCTCTGACATTTTTTAGGTTAACTATGTACTCAGATCTCATAAAGTTATCAAGTATAGTCTGTACGAGACGTTCAGTTTCCGTACAGCTGGTATTGAATTGAAACAGCTGGTTCAGTTTAATTTTCGGAATGACGTATCCAAGCAGGTTGAGATATAGTCATGGTGAGCGGATTACACAGCGTTTCATGAATTTTTTTAATTTTTTCGGCTTATTTCCCATCAATGGAAGTATCTTGAAAGCTAAACTACACTGCACATAGACGTTCGACTTCATCTCATTTGCATGTGTAAAAACATGGATTCCCTCAAGATATCAAGTAGCAATAACCTCACAGATGGCGCCACAGATTTGTTTTTTTTTTGGTAAGGGAAAAATGGGTTGCCAATCAAACTTTCAGATTTAATGTAGCATTAAGTTGGCTAGGCGGCGTTATTTTGTAAGCAGATTCCAACGTAATTAGATTTAAAATTTTACTAAACAAATTTGAACTGTTTTGTTCGAGCGTCTGCGATTACACCTTCAGCACCTCATACCTTTCTAGCATTCTTTTGACGATGGCTCCAATGATAACCATCGAGTGACCGATGTGTGTAGCATTTTCAAAGTTCGTTATAGCTTGAAGCTCGTTAAACTTGACCGTTCGTAACGCGGAGTTGTTTAAAAAGTTATGGATATCGTGACATTGTTGTTCAACATACGCAGGATCATGCTTGCAGGCATATGCAGAACGGCGCGAACGAAATGTTTGCCACCGAACATGACATTCGCACCATCTGCAGCAAATCCCACTAAACTCCGTTTGTACGGTATCTGGTCTTTTCCCAAATTCTTCAGCCATCTCAACCACTTGGTAAAAGTAGTCTCTTATAATAAGCTGTTCTTTATCCCAAGAATGTTTTCGAACCACCATCACCAACGCTTCTTTGCAGGCAATAGCAATAGATTCATCGATCAGCAAGCTGAAACAAGTGTTCCGCATCATTTCAACGAGCTTTTGGTGATTACGTTTGCCGAGAACAATCTCAACAATGGCAGAAGCTTTAGTCCGACCATGCGTAATATTTTTGGAATCCACCGAAACCGCAAATACTACTTTCGCTAGTTTGGCTAACTCCTGACTATCTGTTGCTCATTTATTGTTGTCAACCGCCCATGCACGCATCTGCACTTCCGCATCCTTAGTCGCTCCTGATGGTACTACATACCTGTCAAGTTTAGGTACTCTATTTGCTAGCTCCTTTGACTTCTTAACATGACTCTCCATTTCCTCGTGTTTAATCATGTCCGGGAAACCTCCAATGGCCGATACATGTCGAGAGTGGATAAGTGGAGCTACTCAGACCCGCGGATTCTATTAATATCGAGAATGGAGTGATGTTTCAATTTCGACCGACCGCAGAGGCATGGAGGAATGTAGAAGGTGGCGGTGGCGCGTTGTTTTTATAGACGTTGAGGGTGAAGTGTCGATTTGATTTTGACCAATAGTGCCTATAATAATAGATTACTGTATCTCAGAAATTCAATAACTAACAGCTAATAGTTTACCTGATCCTTTAAAGTAATGCGTTATCGGTATACTTTTCGGATTCTATTTGGGTTTCCGCGATTTTCTTAACATTTTCACGCCATGTACGAACCAGAATAAAATGGCTGCTTCGCATCTCACTTTTAGCGCTAAAAACTAAACATCCGGATGTTCGCGGTCGCACTTTCTCACTCTTTTTTTGTTGGTGACAGCTGACAACACTATTTTGAAATCGAAACTTTCCTACTTGCTCTCACGGGAAAAAATGACATTGGTTCTCGTTTTCCTCTTTCCAATAAGAGTGAGCAGTCATTTGAAAACACTTTTAGTGCTCCCAACTACCTTTATTTGCAATTTAAAAAATATTTCAAATGTCTGTACAAGTCTGCAACATAAATAAAATGTCTGCGAAATGTCTGCATCGTTAAAAAATCTGCAACGAAAATGAAAAGTCTGCAAATTTACAGACATGTCTGTAAATATGGCATCCCTGAAGGAGACAAGCATAACGAAAAACAAAACAAACTAGACAAAATAAAATAAAACAGGTTATTAGATATTGTCTTCAAAATATGGTAGAAATAAATTATTTGTTGGTTGGTATGGTGGGGGGGGGGGGGGGGGGGGGGGGCGGGGGGGGGGGGGGGGGGGTGGTGGATTTTTTTTTTTTTTGGGTAAAAAAAAAGTGGTATTTTCCTCTAAAATCTAGTGTTAAGCTTGTATTACACTGTTTGTCCAATAGCCAAATATTTGGCATAGGCAGCTAGACAGCTGTCAGATATCATAGATGTTTGTCAAATGCCTATCTGCCAATGACAATAATTTGGCTATTGGACAAACAGTGAAATACAAGCTTTAGATATTGGTTCACTGTTGTAGAACCCCTTGGTCCGAAGTACACCTTGAAGCCAGTACCTTGCTATACATATTTGCGCCTTTGTTTTGATTTGCTGTGTTATTTTGACAAAATATTTGAGAGTGTGTTCGTGTGAGTTCATTATAAGGGGCTCATTATTAAGCTTGGGACCGAGCTTGGGACCGATATGCTAGTACTGACTGAGCCAAGAAAAAAATCGTATTTGTTCCGGACCTACTGGTCTTAGAGTTAGTCTATGGTGCTACTGCCGCAGACGTCGTGCTAGATCTCATGTCCGAGAGACGACCTAGACCCTACATATTTCTTTACTTCCCTTCCAAAGGGAGACGTGATCAGAAGTTTTTCGTCTCAGAAAATCGCAACAGCGCTGACTGGAATTTATACCAGACCACGGGCGCCGTCATTTCTTAATGAATAACTGTCAAGGAAAATTATAAAGCTACATTATGTCAATGGTTTTTCTTTTAAGTTAGTTGACTAGCGATTTGTAGAAAGGGTAGGGTTTTGATTCCTGAACGCACTCCTCCATAAAAATAGTCTCTGTTGAGGCGTACTAACGTACTAACGTACCCAACGTCCCATCTGAACGTTTTATCATATTTCGCCAAAGATGGTCCTATAGACACGCGTCGTTCGAAAACTCTAAGTGCTCATCTTATGCCCACCGAGAACCATACATTAACAATAGCGTAATATGAAACACGAGGCAGGAAAATTTTTCGCCTTGCCTTCGTCCTTTGCGTGTTTCAAACAAGGTCGATAACGCACCCGATATCTTCACACAGCACTGTACACCATCCATCGTAGCTTGATCAGTCTGGTCAGTCTCCCGAGAAACCCATTCTGGACCATAATCTTCCATAACTCTTCCCGACTAATAGTATCGTACGCGGCCTTGGTATCGATAAAGAGATGATGCCTTAGAGACTTGATACTCGCAACACTTTTCGAGGATCACAACGTATATAACTTTTAAGGCGCAGAATGTTAACATCGTAGAAGTTGGATTCATTTCCAGAAGATAACCATGTTTCACAAAGAGCAAATACCGTGACAGCACCAAATTTGATGCAGTTAAGAAAGTAAAGAATCCAACCTTTCCTTAAGAAATTAAAATACTGACCCAAATTCCTGTAAAATTGTTTCGAAACTAAGCTCCTCGTACATTTGATGTGCTCATCATAGCATGCTGTGCGTTTGACTGTCATCTTTCGTTTCTTTATTTGTTTGCGCGGTTTAAATTCTTCGTTTTCAAAATGTAGCGCATTGAAAAAGGCATAAAAATTAAGGTTTTGGACACATAAACAAGGTGCAAAACAGAAGCAACGCGTAGCAACAAGGGCCCGGAAATTGTGTTCGCGAGTTTTGCAGCGACCGGATGCATGTATTTTGATGGACGACGAGACCTATGTCAAAGAGGACTCAAAAACCCTTCCAGGTCCAGGAGCGTGTAAGCGATGCAGACCAATGATAACACTGTGTGTGCGAAACATGATTTTTTGCAATGCGATCAACATATAACAACTATTTGCTACCACACATACTTCCTATGTGTAAACATAACCACTATGTGTGGCCACACATACTTTTCATTTGTCACATAAACTTCATTTGTGTTTCTCAGAGGGTTCTGTTTATGTGTGAACATATCAGTATTATGTCGAATTTTCCATGGATTTTTGCCAATAAATATGTGTGGATTATTTGCCGTGTAGGGATGAATGACCTTTAAGGTTAAAATCCATCCACACGTTCCTAACATAGTGGCATGAGTAAACCCAGGGAAGCTGACCGGACTTATCAAGGCTACGATGGATGGAACCCAGTGCTGTGAGAGGATATCGGGTGGATTATCGGGTTCATTCGAATCCCGCAGGGGTCTTCGTCAAGGTGATGGTCTCTATTGCCTCCTGTTCAACATTGCTCTTGAAGGTGTTATGCGACAGGCGGAACCGAGCACGACAGGACCCGACTGGGCAGCAGTGTAACGATCGACGGCGATAAGTTCGAGGTAGTCGATGAATTTGTCCATCTCGGCTCACTGGTTACTGTGGACAACGATAACAGCCGTAAGATCCGGAGGCGGATTATCAGTGGAAGTCGTGCCTACTATGGGCTCCACAAGCAACTACTGTCAAACAGACTTAGCTCCCGTACGAGGTGCATCCTGTACAAAACGCTAATAAGACCGGTTGTTCTCTACGGGCATGATACGTGGACAATGCCTGAAGAGGACCTGAGGGCACTCGGAGTTTTTGAGCGACGGGTGTTAAGAACCATCTTTGGCGGAGTACAGGAGGACGGACTATGGAGGCGAAGGATGAACCATGAGCTTGCGCAACTCGCCGGCGAACCCAGTATTTATAAGGTGGCAAAAGCTGGTCTGTTCTGTCACATTTTACCGAGTAAGAGTTTGTTTTGATACG
Organism: Aedes koreicus; assembly: GCA_024533555.2. NCBI lineage: Eukaryota > Metazoa > Arthropoda > Insecta > Diptera > Culicidae > Aedes > Aedes koreicus. The sequence continues at coordinate 125,040 of JAHHFK020003065.1, forward strand.
CGTTCTTCATCGGTTAGTGGTAATTGATTGAGCAGGTCAAGCAATCTACTAAACCATAATTTTTTTGCAGGTGAATGAACAGAAAAACAATATACTTCAAGCGAAAAACGTCTCATTCTATTAAAAACAAAACAAATTACCATCAGTTCGAATCGCTCATCTAACTGATTAAAATTGATGTGGACATCGCCACATTGTGGCATGGAGTCAGCAAAACTAAAGTTAATTAGAAGTGGTAGGAAATTGACCAAGAGCTCGGTTCATTAAGATCACCAATGTGCCTTGGGTCGGAAAAAACAAAAAGTAAATTTTATTTTCTCGCTGGAATACTGTTACTTTTGTGATCCTAACATTGGTTTTCAAGCCCAGTAACATTGGTTATCAAGCCGGTCGTACGAAGAAATCATTTCAATACATTTGCACTTGGGATTTGGAAATTAACCCTCGAATTAAGTGGTTTATAGAATTACTCCTAATCCTTGGGATTTGGAAATTAACCCTCGAGTTAAGTGGTTTATAGAATTAGTCCTAGATATCTATAAGTATAGAGAAAAAAAAACTACTCAGAATTTAGGGCACGTTCTAGACAATTTAAAAGAAGACTTCCCAGAACTTCAGAAAGATACTTTCTAGAAGTTCACGAAGAGACTTCATAGAAAAGAAAAAAATAAATGTGGTCAGGCAGAAACTTCTCAGAAGTTAAGAAAGCACTTTTTAGTAGTTCAAACAGGAATATCCCAGAAAATTTAGGACCAAACATCCCCGAATTTCAAGATCAACATCCAAGAAAATTCAAAAGGACACTTTCCAGAGCTTCAGACAGATACTTCCCAGATGTTCAGGAGAGAACTTCCCCGAAAATCAGGAGATAACATCTCAGAGCTTCAGGAAGAAGTTTGGGGAAGAGGACTACTTAGAAGTTTGGAACTTTCCAGAGGTTCTTGAACTCTTCCCAGAAATTCAAGATTCTATCTCAGAAGTTCAAAACAAAACTTCCTACCTATAATTTCTCAAAAACCCAGGAACAAATTTCCACAAAGCTCAAGACGATACGTCTTAGAAGTTTTGGAATGCTCCGAAAGAAATTTCCCAAAAGTTTAGTTGAAACTCCCCAGAAGTGCAAGAGAGCTTTCCCAAAGTACAGAAGAGAACATTTCAGAATTTCAGAAGAGGCTTTCTCGAAGTTCAGGAAAAAAAACCTCTCCAAAGAACAGAAATAAACTTTCCAGAAGCATAAAGGGTCCTTCCTAGTAGTTTGAGCAAGAATTTCTCTCGGAACCTCTCAGAAGTTCAGGAAGAAACTTCCAACAAATTTGAGGGAACTTTTTTAGAAATTCTGGAAAGGACATTCCCAAAGGTTCGTTAAAATTTTCCTCGGAGTTCAGGATGGAAATTATTAACGGCTTAGGAAGAATAACTCAGGGAATTACTTCCCCGAAAAACAGGAAGATACATACAAGAGAGGGCACTACCTATAAGTTCAAGAAGGAATTTCTCAAAAAAATCAGGAAAGCACTTCTCTGAAGTTCAGGAGAGGACTTCCCAGAAGTTTCGAAGGAAACTTCGAAAGAGTTTAGTTGGAACTACACAGAAGTGATAGAGAGCTTTTCTGAAGTTCAGAATCGAACATTCCAGAATGAGGCTTTCTCGAAGATTAGGAAATCCCAGAAGTTCAGGTAGATACTGCTCAGAAGAACAGGAAGAAACTTTCCAAAGGTATAGGGGGTACCTTCCCAGAAGTTCATGCAGGAGTTTCTCAGAAATTCAGGAACAAATTTTCCCGAAATTCCGAAGAAAACTTTATTGAAGTTCAGAAGAGGACTTCACAGAACTTCTGGAAGAAACTTCCAAGAAATTTAGAGAGAATTTTCAAGAAATTCTGAAGAATACTTTCCCATTTTTTTTTTTTGTAAATCTTCCTCGTCGTTCAGGATGTGACTTATCAGAAGTTTATGAAGTAACTAAGTTCAGAAAAATACGTACCAAATGTACCAGATGTGAATTTTCAAGAAAATCAGGAGTGACTGCCAAGAAGTTCACACTTCCCAAACGTTTAGCAAAGAGCTCTGCAGAAGATCAGGTAAGAGTTTCTTGAAATTCAAGAGATAATCACTGACGAACCGAAGAAGCAGTCTATACAAAAAATATTCATATGACCATAATGATATTAATTGCCCATGACACCATATTAAAATATCGTCAACACCATCTTCCCAACCGTTCGCATCGTACTATGAGCTAGGGCACCAACTCATGTAGGAATTACAATTCCTTGGTTTCCATCTTACCTTGTTTGAGAGATTTGATTGGTTAGAAAACTTCCCTGAAGCAGAAAAGTTTTAAAAAATTCCAAGAAGTTTATCAATATATCAAAGAAGTATTCAAGAATTCTTCAGAAGAAGTATTCAAGAAGTACAGAGAATCCTCTAAAAATTAAAAAATAAAATCCCCGATTTAAAAAAAAATCCCACTGAGGATCCTAGAATCTTTGTAGAAAATTTGAATGCTCTACCAGAAAGTCAGAAAACTTCGAGATAAAATCGTTGAAGCAACCTTTGAAGGTTGAATGTTGATAACTAGATAATAGCTCCTCTTTTTAATCATCTTTGAAAAAAAGTTGACACTTGTCCACATGTTAATAATAACTTTCTCGAAAAATCCTTCATATCGAAACTTTGAGTCGAGTTGCTCGACTCGACTTCTATAATAGACCCCTATTAGACTATAATATAATATAAAACTAAACTAAGGGGGGACGTTTTACTGCCCCCTCTTACAAATAATCAATTTCGAAAAAATATATTATTTGTTTCTCCCTTTTTATTTACGGGTTTTTTTTTTCCTCCTACAAAAAATAATTCTTCGTGTGGGAAAAATATTACATATTTCAGGTGGTAAAAAATCACTTACCGTATTTACGATTTTTCTAGAATTAACAACACCTGTTTGGATTATATTTTGAAAGTACACATCGAAGTGTTGTGGGTGGCATAAAAAAAATCAAAATATCCTAATGTCATTTGGGACAGTTATGCTTCCAGCGGCAGTAAATGTATTATTCTGTAAATTTTAAATTTCAATCTTATTTTCAGTAAGAGAGATACGGCGCTATGACCTTGGCAAATTATTGCCAGACTTTTGGTTCAAAAAGTCCACCCACAGGCAAAAGGAGCATAAACGAATCTCTCTAGCATCTATGCTCCCAACGATAAAATACAAATCTTATCACATTATTTGACTCTATAAGGAAGCGTTTGGTACGGGAGGTCCACGCTTTCTTCCTTCCCTTGATTATAGGTAGTAGAGCGATTTCAGACACTCTTTCTGGAATCGTTCTATTTCTTGGAGTCCTCTCTGCGGCACATGCTACGCAGTTGGCCGATGACAAGAAAAATTATGCATTCAGGAAGTCATTTTTCAGGATGCTTTCAAGAATTGGCTGCGTTAGTGTGAGATTAGATTAGATTAGATTAGTATTCTCCATGACGATAAGATAACAATAAGAAGTATTTTTTTTTACAATAGGTTCTATGGCCAATTGGAATGGATTTTCGAGCAACCTGGAACGGTCGCGAATGATTTCTTTCGCTTCTACACCATTTCCGCGCAAACCTCGCTCGGAGAGAGAAAAAAAAACACCCTCCTTAATTCGCATCGCAGTGTATTATTATTACTTATCTCATCTCGGTTGTATTATTATTACTTATCTCATTTATTACTAGCATTTTTTATTCATTCATGTTTCTGCTTGTTTGTATTCTGTAGATGTTTTGTTGTTGTTGTTCAGTTTCCATTTGTTGTTGCTATTTTGTGTAAAACGTATAGATTCTAGGTATCTGCCCTTAATAATGTTTGTTTGCTCTTCACTATCTTGTATCGCTAGATGTTATATGTGTGTAAAGTTACAGTCCCCGGGTAGTTACTTTACCCCGGTAAACATCCTTCTTTCTCCTTCTAAGTGAGAGTTCAGTTTCTTCAGTGTATGTGTATGTGTGTGGCTGCCTGTGTTTACACAGCAATATGATGGCTTTTCCGGAAAAAGGTGATTGCGTGTGTTCGTGTGTGTGTCTATGGATGACGATCCGGTACTCTCTTGGCACATTGCTCCTTTTTCTACTTTCCGCTTTTACTACTTGATGCGTGGTAATTCTTTTCCGATTATTTGCGACACCTTTACCTATTCTAGTATGCACAAACAGGAGCCTCGTCCGGAATGGACAGGAAATGGTAAGCACCTACTTAAGGGCCCGTCTCCTTCACTCAGCACTTGAAGAAAGGGATTTCTGCGGAGCCAACGGAGCCGTTCTTGACGGTTGTTGTAATTGTATTCCTTTTTCCCCCCTAGCGCTTTCAGCTTTTTTTTATTACTTTGAGGATATTTCATTTTTTCTCCGGTTGACTTAAGACGAGTTTTCATTTTCTTCATTTCATTTTGTTTCTTTTAAACTATTGTAGATTTATCGTAATTTATTATGCTTCGTGTGTTTCGTTTGTTGTTTTTCACTTCTAGTTGTATTTCTCCTTGCTGAATGGGACTATGTTCCATTGATTTAGTTTAGTTATGGGATTTGTAAAAAGGATCTGCTTAATGCAAGGAAAACTGAGAATGGTATTTGATTAAAAGTCTATAATGCAAGGATTTTTCCCCTTCAAGGATTGTTGTTTGTGTGTGACTGTTTACACTTACAAGCTATTACACATAATGACAAAAATTGCGCCTTTCTGCCTAAAAAGAAATTAGTCGAATTTTGTTCCTACGTTTGTTTTAAATAGAAATATAAGATCTTCTAACGGTGCTTACTAAAGGATTAATTACAAAACGAAAGGAAAGAGTTGTTCCAAAAGACGAGACAAAAACAGAACAGGAAAAAAAACTATAAACAAAACTTCTTCCGTAACTCTGGTTGAAATGTTCCACAAATTGCACACTCTCGATTACTTTCTTTTTTTTTTAGTGTGGGTTGGATTTCTCTGGTGTTGATTGAATGTACTACGTTTTGTTCTCGGCTTTTTACGAGACCTTGAATCACTTGCAAACCTAGATATAAAACACCTGAATTTGATTTCTTTTGATTCCGCTTGTGTCTACTGCTTTCTATTTCTGATTTTCCAGCAAGCTACTTACACCACCTTCCGGCTCTCAGATATAAAGGGATTATCTCCTTTCTCATTATGTCAATATACATCGGTTCTTTAGCCTGCTTGCCTTCCGCACTCTTTTTCCCTACTCGATCGTCGTGTTCCTGGCTTCTAGTGTGGTCTTATTTCATGCACCCCCGCCCTCGCATGCATATTTTATTTCCGCGTAATTCTTTTTCTCATTACCATTTTGCTTCTTTCCCTTCCCTCTTGATTCAGTTAAAGATTAAAAATATATAATATTTATATAGCAAAAATAATAAAAATACTTATATCTTATGAATGGTAGGGCGCCACGTATATTGCTGGGAATAGTCCTTTCCGGTTGCCAATTTCGCCGTTCCACCAGTGCTCGTCGGAGCGATCCGTAACCGTGATGACGTCTCCTCGCCGGAAGTCCAGCTCGCCGGATTCCTGCGCGACGAAGTCGTACAGGGCCTGCACCAACATCTGCAAAAAGGGAGAGAGAGAGGGGGGGTATATTACTATACTGTGTTGTTTATGAAGCGCACTAGTAGATTAATCGATGGAAGATTACGAAGTACAGGGGCAATGTACGAGAATGAACCACCCAGAGCACAATAACGCCGTCTCGACAGCTGATCTACAGACAGCATAGGCTGTTGATCCGAATCAATCGGTTTACCTAGCCTATGGCTTTCGTTTGCATCGAAGCCTTCGTTGGTGAGCTTCTAGCTAAAACCTTCAACGTATAAAACGTACAGTGGGTGATCGCATATCAGTCGAGATGGCCAAAGCTGACCCCGTAATATCCGCTCAACTGTTGCATCATTTGTTTCACAATATCTGGTACACCGCAACTTTTCCGGCCGACTGAATGCAGGGTATTTGAGTAAAGGTTCCGAAAAAGGGTGATCTAACTTTGTGGGGTAACTGGCGTGGCATTATGTTGCTGTGTACCGTTCTCAAAATTCTATGCAAAGTGGTCCTAACGCAGATTCAGGAGAAGATCGATGCGACTCTCCGAAGGCAGCAGGCTGGATTCCTGATTATTCTGTAGGAAGTCAACGAATTCCAAGTGTCCCTTTATTTGGTGTTCATTGACTATGAAAAAACATTCCTCAGGTTTAACCAGCAACGTCAATAAGACTAAATCGTTGGATGTGAACACGGCGACCCCGTCCGGCTTTACGGTAGGTGGGCAAACAGTGGAGAATGTTGAAAGCTTCCAATATCTTGGCAGCCAAATGGCGTCAGACGGCGGTGCCAAGATCGACGAAGGTGCAAGGATCGAGAAAGTAAGGGCGCCTTTGCGAATTTAAGGAACATATGGAAAAACTGGCAGATCAGTGAACGTACCAAAATTCGAATATTTAACTCGAACGTGAAATCTGTGCTACTATCAGTTCCTTGGATTTTCATAAAACATCCATGAGAAGTGAAAATGATTTTATCCCAGTGTAATGAGGATGTTAACTTTCCCGGTTTTCATGGTTACCGCTGTCAATTCTATGCCTACTGAGTTTCTTTTCTGCAATGAATGAAGTCGGCTCTAAAGTCACCCACAATAGATACGTTTGCGTTCCGTTGACGTAAATTTGACAGAAAACATATGAGAAAACTGACAAATTCACGCAAACGCATCCGCAACGTATGAATTGTGGGCCAGCCATAAGTGCGGGTCGAAAATTTGCTGTCACTGTTGTTTTGATTATCAATCGGTAAGCATAAATTTCATTTGACGAAGTCTGAATATCATCTTGCGATGATTTTTTTTTAATTATTAAGTGATTTTGAATCCTAATACGAACACACGTATCTTTTGCCAGAGATCAGGAAATTGTTTAAATGCTACATTCAGTCGAGATTATCGATTGTAATGGTCCATGTGAACCTAGAAAACTCAGTACGTGTGGTCAATAGCTAGCGTTGATATGGCGCTTAGGTTCTCACTTTCCACTGACCGTAATAAGGACGTGAATCTAATTGATTTCGTGAGTTATTTTTACGTGATTCGTTTTACCGTTTTCGCCCAGGGCTGGGCGGATTAGGATAAATAATAGTGACTAGAGACTGTATTCGATGAAATTTGGACACACAAAAAAGGTCACCAAAATTTTTCCTTGAGCCCGATTCTTTTCAAACTTTCTGGAAATAAATTACTACTTAATGGTTAAGTTTTGACACCATTGGTTTATTGAACCTCTCCTCCCAACCCAAATGCCCGCACCTTTGCCTTGACCCCTTTCATCAAAATTTTGTCGGGCTTGCTTACTTACTTTTAACCACACTTTCTTTAGTTCAAGTTCATTTTCTATCAGTTTTGGAGTTTTAACGAGCTTTGCCTTCATGATTGCCCAAAATTTTTCAATTGGGCGAAGTTCCGAAGTGTTTGGAGGGTTGACGTCTTTTGGTACAAAAACTACATTATTATCCTTGTAGCAGTCTAAGACGGGCCGGGCATAGTGGCAAGATGCCAAATCCGGCCAAAACAGTGTCGGGCCATCGTGAGATCTCAAGAAGGGCAGAAGTCGTTTTTGGAGGCATTCGTCCTTGTAGATTTGTCCGTTGACGGTCCCAGAGGTGATGAAGGGCTGACTCATTTTGCCACATCCGCAGATCGCTTGCCAGACAAGGAATTTTATGGTGAATTTCGACAGTTTCTTCTTCCGTACACTCTCCGGAACGGCCAACTTAGAGGTGGCGACGTAGTGTTCCTGTCCTGGCATTTGTTTGGTGTCGGCTTTAATGTAGGTCTCATCGTCCATCACAATGCAGAACGGTTTTGTGAGCCACTCCCTGTACAGTTTTCTTGCACGAGTTTTGGCCACCGAGTTCTGTTTATCACTCCGGTTCGGTGCCTTCTGGACCTTGTACACATGTAATCCAGAACGTTTCATTGTTTTCTGCACAAAACAAACTGAAACTTTCGCCTTTTCGCAACATCCCTGATCGAAATGTTGGGATAACGCTTAAATTGGTTCAATACCATCCTGGCCTTCTCCGGATTTGATGTGCCGCGTTTTTTGCCACTACCATTTTTCCGCTTGGTTGTCTTACGGTCCTTGAACGTTTTGATCACATGAGATACGGTTGAATGTGCGATTCCGGAGCTGTTTTCCGATCCATCGATGAGAAGCGTTTGGGTTTTCGAAGTGAGTGCCCAAAATTTGTTGGCGCACTATTTCTTCATTCGAAGCCATCACTGAAATCACTCGACCGATTTTCACGAAACTCATTACACAATTGACACAACAAAATGAAATACATTCAGTTAAAATTTCCCAAGTAACATTGCCAAAACCATCCTGCTTTATTAAGTTTTATTAAGGTTTTATCAAAGCCACTAGAAATCAATTTGGTTTTATTATGACACCAAGAGCTGCCAATAGGTTTCATATTTTAGTCAGGTTTATGGGAACCTACACAGCTTGTTTAAAACGATCTTAAAACCTCGTTATTTCAAATTCCTTTTACTCCTATCAAAGGTTTTATTTTGACTTTATGAACTCATAAAATGCTGTTTTGAAATGCCGTTTTAGGACTCATTCATATTATCTTATTATGGTCAGTTGAAAAAGCATTTTAAAACCATTTTGCATCCAGTAAATGCATTAAACGGCAAATTGGCATTGAGGGAAGCCACCAAATAACCAAATAGTTTTAAAGTAGTCATTGCGAAGATAATTTGGCTTTATGCCAGAATTGTGATTTTTTTCCAATCGCCATATTGAAATATACGAAATAATTGAAATAGGGAAAAATAAATGCACCAAATTCTAAATGTAATGCAAATGAACTGTAGATCGGAGACCAATTTCTGCATTTTTTTAGATAACTTTATTGAATTTCATCAATTTTCAAGAAATTCATGATTAATTTATCGAATATATTTGTATTAATTTTGTGTTTGTTGTTGTGAACTCGCATAATTTCCGAGGCGCATTAATTTTCGGCTCTTATCGTGCCAATATTCACCACAAAATTAAATGCGCATATGATTTGGAGCATGATACGCTGTAAAAAACTCAATTTGCTTTGGATATTTTGCTATCAAACAAAATTTTCCGCATCACTTGACCTTTTTTCTTCGATATTATTTACTGCTAAATGAATCAGAAGAGCAGAGAATCGAACAAAGCAGAACAACAAAAACCAACCACGATATCACAGTGAAGTTTGACAGCTGTGGCCATTTGGCCGCATGCTGGTTTTCATGGCAGCCAAAAGGTTTTATGAAGGTTCTCAAGTGGTCATAGCATCTATCACTAGAATATATTCAAAATCTTTATGGTCTTATAAAGGTTTTATTAACTTGTTTTCACAACCGTCTATAGAGTGGGCCACTTTGTACAAATTTTGGCTTTAAAGAAGCATAGAGGAGGTGTTGGTAGACAAAACAGTTTTGAATGTAGTTTTATCAACAAAGCCGGGAGGAACGGTGGTCTATACGGCTGGAATAAAACTAAAATTGTTACTTAGATAGACGAGAGGAAGAAGTAGAGGACCAGAAAGGGCGTGAAATGGGGTGGGAGGGAGGGGAAAAACAGGGACGGGGGAGAACTAGAAAGAGTGCGAAGGGGGGAAGGGGGGAAAAGCAGGGAAGGGTGTGGAGGGTAAGGGAGGGACTCCCTACGAAAAGTTGGGGAAAAAAAAAAAGTAGGGTGGTATTTGGAGGAGGGAGGGGTTGGGGGAAGCTGCCTGCGGTGGGGGGGGGGTGAGTGGGGGGGGGGGGGTTGGCAAATGGTCGACGGTGGATGCCTGGCGGTCGGGGGAAGGTAGAGGGGAGAGGGAGTGGGGGGGACTGGATCCGGGGGAGGGGGCCTGGAAAGGGGATACGGGCCGGGTAGGGACGAAGAGGGGGTTGGAGAGGGGGTTGGGGGGGAAGCTGGGGGGGGGGGCCTAAGAGGGCGAACTGAAGAGATGGAGGCGAATAGAGGGTGGGGGGGGGGGGGGGGGGGGGGGCGGGGGGGGCCGGAGGGGGCGGGAGGGAAGGGGGGGGGGGAGGAAGGGGAGGGGGGAGTCTGAAAGGGGGGGGGGGGGGGGCTTTCATACAAATGAAACTCAAATTTCTGAATAACTCGAAAACTAATCAAGCAAATGGAACCAAATTTGGCATGTGGGGGGTTTTGAAGGCAATGATTGTATGGTGGTTTGAGACCCCCCCCCCCCTCTGGAAGGGAGGGCTCGCATGCAAATGAAACACAAATTTCTACCAAAAATGAGAATTATCCAGGTTCCTTAAACACAAAACGTGTATTTCTCGGGTAAGAAGCATGTTTTGATAGAAGTTTGAACCCCTGCTTATTCAAGAAAAAAAAATAATTCCGAAAAAAAACCATAAACGTGCCAGTTATATTAAATTTCCCATCATTAAGTTGCAAGCGTAGCAGCGCACGCACCGAGTTCAGCTAGTATTTTATAAACGAGTTATGCAAACCAGCCTTTTTGATTACGTGCTTACCAGCAGCTTCTTAATGCTTATTTGGATTGTTGAAAAAGTGGAGTTTGTCAAGTTCCATCAATTTGACCAGCTTCATTGCTTCATCCCCAAAAAAAACTTTTCCTGCAGGTAGCAAGTTCTCAAAATTGTCCAAAATATCTTCTGGAATTGAAGTATTCGCGGGCCACACAGAAAATAGCATTGAAATATTATCAGTATGCTTATAAACTGCGCTTATACTTTATCAAAGTTTTTTAGATCAAATTTTACTTAACAAGTTCTGCAACTTTGCCAAAAAAATATTCGGTTTAAGAGCAAAGTCAGAATAAACTTAAGTAATTTATGAATTATTAATTTTTAAAATCTACAGTATCATAAACTAAGAAAATTTGTCACAGAAATTTCCTACAAAAAAATATAAAATTTTAGTGTACAAGTTTTAATGGAACTTTGAAATCATTAAGCTTTTATAAACTAGTCGAATTGCAGTGTATCCCGATTTCACCTATGATCGAATTGAGTTCGCTTTACTGTCGGGATACGAACAATCAAATCTAGATTCAGAATTACTAAGCGAGTCAACGAAAATAAGTCCTTTATCTGATTTACAATTCATTCCCACTTTTCTCGACTATTTGGATACCAAAAGAGTAGTCCGCTTTTGAAAAAACTAAATCTAACAAAATATTTTTGAAAAAAAAAGTGAGTGTAAATCAAAAATGACTTGATTCTTTTATGTACTTTCATTATTAGAGTTTTTTACTCCTATCCCATCAACATTTGCACAATCCAACCTTTAAGTGTGGAAAGCGGGCAAATTTATCTTGTAATTTTGTAGGTTATATATTTTGTTTTTTGTTGGTTTAGGTTGTTTGGTTTGTTGCTTGTAAAATAAAACGGCAAATAATTAATAAAAAAAAAAATGGTTGTTGGTTTGTTAATTAAAAATTAAAATAAAATGAAATAAAAGACACGTGCGTCGCATTCAAACTAATCTAGAATGCTGTGACCGACCAGCGCTTTGCATTTGACAAGTTCAATTGAGGTAGAGGCGGGACAGCGTTTGCATGCGAGTTTGAAATAAAACTAATCAAATTATTACAAATAAATAATACAACGCAACTAAAATTAATTAAAGTAAGTTGAAAAAACTTACTATCGCATGCATATTTAGAGTAAAATAAAAGACTGACGCCGACGTATCGTTGACACTATATTGTGCGGTCAAAGCGTCATGAGCAAGGTCATGAGCGTCATTACGAAACTAAACTCTGAATGCTGGCGTTGACTACTGACGCGACGCGGGACGCGCTATTGCAGCCTTTAGTCAGACTTGTCACCGCATCATGGTAAACGACTTCAAGAAAATTATACCAAAGCTATCTTTGCGGAAGAAAAATATTAATACGGAACTGATTTCAAGAAAATAGTACCACCATTAATAGCCCACAATATGTTTCACTTTATTCTGCTGCCAATCAGATTTACAGCTCGACTGTTGGATAGTATTGCCAGATCGCTTAGTTTGGTTTTTTTTTTATTATGTGGATAAGGTTTTTTTTTTTTTTTTTTTTGGTTGGGGGGTCGGTATCTTTTTTTTCTTTTTTATTAAATTTAGTTATTTTTGGGTGCATGTAATGAACTTTTTAGTGACTAGACTCAAAATAGTTACCAAGTCACTAAAAAGTGACCTGCTACCAGCCCTGCCATAGCTAAATTCAGCAAGCTGAGAAAAACGCGTTTTACCCTCAAGTTTGCTTCAAACTATACAGTATCATTAAGCAGCTGGTGATAAGTTACCATATTGATTGAAAAACTCAATTCCACCGAAAAAGGATGTGATCTCTGATTAGGACATGAATTGTGACATGTTCGACAAATATTTCAAATTATTCACCTGTCCTACCCTCCCATTGTGTTTCTCAGTCGACGCGTCGTCATGGTTGGTACCGACTGGAATTTAATGAGTTTATCCGGCTTTCTAAGAATCAAACCCAATAGACGTTGTACTGGGAGTGGAACTTTGTTTTTAATTGTTCAACGTCGCAGGACAAATAAATCTGGGTGACCTTCTGCCAGGCCTCGTTAACTCCGTCTTCGGTTGGACAACATTCAATACCATGCAACCTGGCGACGAATGTGGATCTCCAACGTTGCATGGAACTTTTTTGAGCGATTGAAGATGATTCAACATAAATCTCCTCGCAAGAGACATTGTGCTAGAAACATTTCTGTGAAACCGTTAGCCGCGACGAAAAGGGCCGCTATACTGTTCAACTACTATTGAAGGAAAGGGTCGTTAGCATGCTAGGAGATAACAGTCGGACAGCCTTTCATCGATTCCGTTTGATGGCAGCACGATTGAGTCGAAATCCGCAATTAGCGAAGGAATACAACAAGTTTATGAAAGAATACCTAACATTGGTTATTCGTGTTTCATTCTCTTTCAGAAGTGCTACTGGAGTTTCCCTCAACGACGCCATGTTTGTCAGGCCGGTTGTACAAGATGACCTTCGCTCTCTCAATACAATCCAGATTTTTTCTTTTTTTTCTCTGCGGGGGTGTCACCAAAATGCGCTCTGAAATATGTGTTTACCCCCTCCACACCCCACTTTACATCATTTGTTGGGGGGTTGGGGGGAGCGAAAAAATTTTCAAGTAAAGGTTGTACGGAATCAAATTGCACCACTTTTAAATGGCTGTAACTTTTTACCCATTGGGTATTTTCTATTGAAATTTTGGGTGGAATTAGTTCATTGTGTATTTGTTTACGCTGTGTAAGTTTCAGATGTGCAATCGTTGCGAAGATGGAGTCGGAAGAACAGCAGCGGCGCAAAGAAATTTTGCGCACGTACCTCGAAAATCCGGATCTTTCTCACCGTGCCATCAGCAGGAAGCTGTGAATGGTACATTCTACGATGTATCGCGTTTTAAATCGGTACCACGAACGTTTGACTATCGATCGGATAGAAAAAAGTGGCAAAAATGGATCTCCGTATAGTGTTAAGGATCACAAGCGGGTAGTTCAAGCTTTCAAGAGGAATCCCAACAGTTCAGCTCGAGATGTGGCGAAGAAACTGAATCTAACCAAAACTTTCGTGCAAGATGCGAAAAAACGTGAAGGACTACACACGTACAAAGTCCAAAAGGCGCCTAATCGCGATGAACGGCAGAATACGGTAGGTGAAACACGTGCACGGAAGCTCTACACCCAGATGTTGACGAAACCACATTGCCTCGTTATGGATGATGAGACGTATGTAAAAGCAGACTTCCGGCAGCTTTCGGGGCTCCAGTTTTTCACTGCTTATCATAAATTCGATGTCCCTGAGGACTTTAGAAAGCAGAAGATGTCAAAGTTTGCCAAAAAATATATGATATGGCAAGCAATTTGCTCGTGTGGAAAGCGGAGCACCCTATTCGTGACAACTGGAACGGTCAATGGGCAGGTGTACCTAAAGAAATGCCTCCAAAAGCGTCTACTTCCTCTTCTGAGGTCACACGATGGTCCTATGATTTTCTGGCCGGATTTAGCCTCGTGCCATTACTCGAAAGAGGTTTTGGAGTGGTACAAGGCTAAGGAGGTCAATTTCGTGCCGAAGCATCTCAACCCCCGAACGCACCGGAACTGCGGCCAATTGAAAAGTACTGGGCCATCATGAAGCAGGCACTTCGGAAGCATCCTAAGGAAGTGAAATCGGAGGAAGATATGAAGAAAAAATGGATTGCCACGCAAAAAAAAGTTGGTCCAAATGTTGTACAGGACCTTAGGAGTAGTGTAAAGCAGAAGGTTCGTGCATTTGGATATGGAATTGAAATTGAATGAAACAAACATGGGAAAATATTCATAACATGTTTTATTTTACTCCCTGAAAGTTTGAAGATGATTGGTTGAACGGGCGAATTTTGCCGAATATTTGTGTGTGTCGCAATTTGATTCCGTACACCCTTTATGAAGTGCAGATGGTCACATAAAGTTCTGTCCAGTTAGAATCCGGAATCACTTATTGTGTTGCAGCGGCACGGAAAGTGACCGCTGCAAGAATTATTTTACAACAGTTTGTTTACCTAGGCGCCCACTTTCTGTGGTATAAATTTCACGGTGTTTCGTGCAGTGAGTCAAAATTTATTCCAGATGGAAGCCGAGAGGAGAGAAAAAATTCTGCACACCCACGTTGATAATCCTACTTCCAAGCTTCCGCTTCATTATTGCCCAACATCTCTCGATGGGCCGGAACTGCGGGTAGTTGGGTGGATTTATGTTTTTATCGATGAAATCTACGTTATTATCGCGGTTCCACTGGATGACTTCCCGGCTGTAGTGGCAACTCGCCAAATCTGGCCAAAACTTCACGGGACCTTTATGAGCTTTAATGAAAGGTAGTACGCGGTTTTTGAGGCATTCTTCCTTGTACAGCTTCGAGTCCATCGTCTTATTCGTCACGAACACTTTGGTCTTTGCTCCGCAGCTGCATATCCCTTGCCAAATCATCAGTTTTTTTTTGGCAAATTTGTCCATAAAAGCAAACTTAAACATGGCAGGAACATCTCCTCGTGCCGTCGCCATGCAGAGTTTTTGGCCAGCAAGCTGTCCGAAATCCATTTTGACGTAGGTTTCATCGTCAATGAGCAGGCATCCTTGGTACTTCGTCAAAACCTGTTGGTACAATTTCCGAGCGCGAGTCTGGGTGATGAAACTTTGCTTCAACGATTTATTTGGTTGCTTGCTGGCTCGATAAGAACGATATCCTGCTCGCAAACGAATGCTTCGAACGGTACTGCGAGCAGCAGCGTATTTTTGTGCGATTTCATTATCTGATAGTCCAGGGTTTGCTCTGACGGTTCTCAACACCTTCTGATTCAGCTTGCGGTCATATGTTCCACTACGACGCTTACCTTGAGGCACTCGATCCACGCTCTTTCGCTCCCTGAAACGTTTGAGCACATTATACACGGTTGATTTGGCGATTTTAAACGTTTTTGCGATTTTTATTGCGGATCGCGTTGGATTATCAACGTGGGTGTGCAGAATTTTTTCTCTCCTATCGGCTTCCATCTGGAATAACTTTTGACTCACTGCACGAAACACCGTGAAATTTATACCACAGAAATTGGGCGCCTAGGTAAACGAACCGCTGTAAAAGAATTGTTTCATCGGTCACTTTCCGTGCCGCTGCAACACAATAAGTGATTCCTGATTCTAACTGGACAGAACTTTAATTATTGACTTTGAATTCCCTAACAGACCCTGAACAATCTATAACGGGCTAAGGCTAATAATCTGCAGCTGGTCGATCATATCAACACCATCACTACAGACAGTTTAACGTAGTCTACGTCTACCGGTCATGTGTTATACACAACCTCACTGATTTTTTTTTTTTCAAATGAGGTGGATCAATTTTTTGCCATACCTACTTTACGAAATAAAAGTTTCGTTATTTTTTAACTGAGATGGTTCGTCTGTGTTTGTTTTTCGGAAACATGAATTGGAATACCCTACTCTTTCAAAAAATGCGTTTTTTCTCCTCTATTATAATTTGTTGAAAAATGGTTTTTTTTTTTTGCCGGGGGTGTTTAATATATAAAAAAAAAAAGTAAGGCCTGTACTCGAAAAAAATGCACCAGACAAAAGTGTTCGCCAAAAATGTATTTTAAGTCGGATTTTCTTGAAACTTTCAGGGAATGAACTAATACATATGGATTATGTTTTGGCATAATTACTTTATTCAATTTCCTTTCCATCGCTGAAAGCCCGCACCTTTCCCTTAAGACCCCTCATTACATTTTGTGCAATGGTGGAGCCGACCTTTTTGGTCACTTTCATCCATTCTTTCTTCAACTCCAGCTCGTTCTTAAACACCTTGGACGATTTTCGAACTTTGGCCTTCATTATGGCCCAAAATCTTTCCACCGGACGAATCTCTGGTGAATTTGTGGGGTTGGTGGTTTTTGGTACAAAAACAACGTTATTGTCTCTGTACCAATCCAACGTCGATCGCGCGTAATGGCATGATGCCAGGTCCGGCCAAAATAATGTCTCACCTCCGTGGGACCGCAGGAAGGGCAACAGACGCTTCTGGAGGCACTCGGTGCGGAAAATTTCGCTGTTGATGGTACCCGTTGTGATGTACGGTTTACTCAGTTTACCGCATTGGCATATGGCCTGCCAGAGCAAGTATTTTTTGGCGAATTTGTCCACTTTCTTCTTCCTTATGTCTTCCGGAACATCAAACCGTGATTTGGCAACGTAGAACTCCAGCCCCGGTATCTGCTTTGCGTCTGCCTGGATGTAGGTTTCGTCATCCATAACCACACACATCGGTTTCGTTAATCACTCTCGATACAGCTTCCTTGTGCGGGATTTGGCCGCCGTGTTTTGTTGGTCACGCCGGTACCGTGCCTTGCGGACCTTGAATACACGAAGCCCAGCTCGTTTCATGGTTTGCTGAATGAACCAGGCGGAACACTTTGACTTCGGAGCCGCGTCGCGAATCGAAAGGTTCGGATTACACTTGAATTAATCCAACACCTTCCGGGCCTTCACAGGGTCAGCTGTCTTCGATTTTCTTCCACTTCCAGCCCGCCGCTCGGTCTTCTGGGACTCCTTAAACGATTTTACCACCCAAAACACAGTTGTATGGGTGATTTCCAGTTGTCTTCCGATCCATCTCATGGTCGCAGTCGGATTTTCCATGACGGCGCGCAAAATTCTCCGGCGATTTTCGTCTTGTTTCGATGACATCTCAATAACCAATGAACCGATTTCGCACATGGTAACAATTTACTCCAAACTAGTTATACTCAATCATTTTCATCAATTTTTACCCACTGACAAAAAAGTTACACGCGGATAAAAATGGTGCATTTTTTTTCGAGTACAGGCCTTATGAACCATTCATCATACATCAATTTCAACTAGATATGTTAAACTAGGTTCCAAATAAAACTTATTTAATAATTATTGTAAAACAAGAAGAGTCCTTGATAGATGTCAATTGATAGATAACTACAAATATTACTTATTAAAGACTGTATTCAATGAAATTTGGACACACAAAATAGGTCACCAAAAATTTTCCTTGAGCCCGATTCTTTTTAAACTTTCTGGAAATAAAGTACTACTAAATGGTTAAGTTTTGACATCATTGGTTTATTGAACCTCTTCTCCCAACCCAAATGCCCGCACCTTTGCCTTGACCCCTTTCATCAAATTTTGGGCAATGATAGGACCGACTTGCTTGCTTACTTTTAACCACACTTTCTTTAGTTCAAGTTCATTTTCTATTAGTTTTGGAGTTTTAACGAGCTTTGCCTTCATGATTGCCCAAAATTTTTCAATTGGGCGAAGTTCCGGAGTGTTTGGAGGGTTGACGTCTTTTGGTACAAAAACTACATTATTATCTTTTTACCAGTCTAAGACGGGCCGGGCATAGTGGCAAGATGCCAAATCCGGCCAAAACAGTGTTGGGCCATCGTGAGATCTCAAGAAGGGCAGAAGTCGTTTTTGGAGGCATTCGTCCTTGTAGATTTGTCCGTTGACGGTCCCAGAGGTGATGAAGGGCTGACTCATTTTGCCACATCCGCAGATCGCTTGCCAGACAAGGAATTTTTTGGCGAATTTCGACAGTTTCTTCTTCCGTACACTCTCCGGAACGGCCAACTTAGAGGTGGCGACGTAGTGTTCCTGTCCTGGCATTTGTTTGGTGTCGGCTTTAATGTAGGTCTCATCGTCCATCACAATGCAGAACGGTTTTGTGAGCCACTCCCTGTACAGTTTTCTTGCACGAGTTTTGGCTACCGAGTTCTGTTGATCGCTCCAGTTCGGTGCCTTCTGAACCTTGTACACATGTAATCCAGAACGTTTCATTGTTTTCTGCACAAAACAAACTGAAACTTTCGCCTTTTTCGCAACATCCCTGATCGAAATGTTGGGATAACGCTTAAATTGGTTCAATACCATCCTGGCCTTCTCCGGATTTGATGTGCCACGTTATTTGCCACTACCATTTTCCGCTTGGTTGTCCTTGAACGTTTTGATCACATGAAATACGGTTGAATGTGCGATTCCGAGCTGTTTTCCGATCCATCGATGAGAAGCGTTTGGGTTTTCGAAGTGAGTGCCCAAAATTTGTTGGCGCACTATTTCTTCATTCGAAGCCATCACTGAAATCACTCGACCGATTTTCACGAAACTCATTACACAATTGACACAACACAATGAAATACATTCAGTTAAAATTTCAATAATTTTTACCCACACGCTAAAAAGTTACGAACAATTGCGTGTGTCCAAATTTCATCGAATACAGTCTTTAGTTGATGCAAAAAAAATATTTTCGTATATTCTTTTGGCTACCGAACAGTAGGATCAGCACAAAAGTTATTTCCCCCCTAGTAATTCCCATATAAAGAAAAGGGCCAGCACAGCACGAGTTACCATCCAAACAAGCTAACAATTTGGATGTGAGTGGGGTGGAGTTAATTCGGCTTTAAGCCTCCCTAATGGGTATTAGAAAGTTCATTTCGAAAAGCACAGGATCTACATAGCAATCTGAAAGGTGTTGCTGGATCTGCCATAGCGTTATGGTATTCTAATTCCCGGATTATGACTACTATCAGTTGACACTTTAAGGAAGAGTTATAACGCGCATATGTTTTCCAACTTCGTGGAAGTTCGAGGCCACACCTACGCACACATTGTACAAAAGGTAATACGACATACATATTTCATCCTTACAAATTGAAGGATTGTAACATAAATAAGCACACGGGAACGGCCCTATCAATGCATCACATTGATCCCTGGTTTCAAATTACAAAACTGTTTTTTTTTTCTTCAGCATTCAAGGGGTGATCTTCATGTACTGATAAGCGAACTACGCTTTACCCGATGCAGTTCAGATCTCAACTGATAGCACGGCCAACATACTATTTGCATTAAAATATTAATCGCTTTCACCCGCTGCTGCATCAGCAGCAGCAGGATTAATGAGCGTGCCTAATTTTCTCTCAAAACGGGAATGATCGCCGATAGCAGTGGGCACCGCAGGACATTCAGGCAGGGCGTTTTGTTTCGGCTAATGATTTTATTACCGCAGCAGCGCGAGAAGTTTGATCGCAGTAAGCGGGATTCATCAGCCGATTGCGTGATGTTTTTTTGCTGTTTTTTTTTCTTCTAAACATGGAAGGTTAATAAATTCTCGGAAATAGGGAGCGCAGTTGCTCCGGTGTACGTGTTAAAAAGGTAATCCACGATTCCGCACCCGGCGTCCAGGCATTCGCGCGCGCGGAGGATCTTGTTTTGTTTTGTGCAAGGCTCGGGGTTTGATTGCGTTCCTCCCAAGAAAATGTTGAAATCGTGAATCGTTAATGGGAAAGCCGAAACCATAAATCAAAACCGGCAACAACTGCCTCGACGATGCAACCCGGCCGCGCTCGACATCAACGGACCGCGCCAAGGTACTAGATTTCGCAATAACAACATCATCAGCCGCACTTTCGGAACAAGCAAAAGGTAGCTCCCGTGATTGTGGTTTGCTAGTAGTAGTAGTAGTTGCTGTAGTAGTAGGCCAAGAGTAGGGAATAAATAATAAAAAAAAGACGGTTGATCAATCGGAGTACCTAGCCTACTATGATGATTCGGTAAGTGCGGGCTCTTTCTTCGATATTGGATCGATTGCTGAGGAAAGATCACGAGAACGAGAAGAGCGGCCCCGCAAAGTATGATTATTATATTTTAATCGGATTATTGAAAGATTTTGCGTTGTTTTTTCCGAGACCGAACTAGCGGCAATGTAGAATGTAGTAGTAAAGGTAGTAGTAGTAGAGGTTGTTGACTGTCGAAGAGTTCCTCGACGATCGATCAGCCGGTTCACAAACCGTCCATCGAAACACGTTGCTGTTCGCCTTTTTATTATTTTCATGAGTTTTATCCACTGCCAACGTATAATTTTAATAATGATTCAACAACAAAGCTTAAAAGAAATTGCACGAATTCAAAGGCAACGACGAAGAAACACGGCTTTTAAAAACAAAACTACACAGCTTCAACCGTAAAAAGGTGAACCTGTTGGGCTGAGACGAACTCACAGAAGAACATTTTGAACAGCAGCAACTTGGAAAAGGGAAACAGCACAAAAAAAAAAATGGGGGGAAATATAACAAGCAATTACACTCCAAGAGCAGGAGATACAGGAACGAAGAAGGATGCAATCGGGAAACGAAGAAAAGGGAGACTTGTTGCACATTTTTGCCCGGGCTGGAAGATTAGGATCGACAAATTTTTCAGCTTTCTTTATGGCCTGGTAGTTTATCGGCGGAAATTAAAAATTTTTGGCAGGCCCGTATGAGAAATTAATGGCTGTAAAATGTAAAATTTGCACATGCCATCTTCGTGAAGTGAAAATGTGCAACGGACTCGACCTTTTCGCTGCTGGGACGATGCGATGATCGTGATCGCATCAAACATGAGAAGCGCCCCGGAAAAGATCGCAGCGCAGAGCAACCAATTGGCTCATGTTGCAAATAACTGACCCAAGCACGAGGAACACGAAGATCTTACCCGGCGATAGTTTCGTGGTGGTTCATTCTTTTTTTTTTCGTTAAAATTTGCTCACTGGTCCCAAAAACGGAAGTTGTAATTCTTCGGAATGCTGGAAAATTTCGACGACGGCAGTTACACACCACGCGCAACAAAGTAGGCTCAGTGGAATATCTTTCGCTTCTTTTGGTAACACTCACAGTAGGCGTTACACGAGCAGTCATGATATTGCGCCTGGCCCGTCAAATTACGAAATTACTTTTGAAATGCGGGTTGCCGTGATTCGACCTGCGCTCATGATGCTGGTAGACAGGTGCCTCCTAGACACGCGATCGGCTAACCATGCAGCAAATGTAACAACATGTCTGCCAATAGCCCGCCTAATCAATACATCGGCCTACATTTCTCCCATATATTTAACCTGATCCCAAGTCGGCTGCCGGCGGCTGGAAAAAGAGAACCACTTTTGAGTGAAACGTCCCAGCTCATTATTCGCAACATGCTTGCGCACCCCAATCGGGAGGCTACCCGTCAAATCAATCAATCAATTTTGGCTCCGGAGACTGTGCGGAATAATAACAAAACAAATGCGCGCACCACGAAATGCAAATTAATCAATTTAGTACTATAGAAGCATTTGGACACCCAACACTGACTGATAGACGACCACAACGACTCGTTGACTCTGGGCTGATCCACCTGCGACTAGTGAAATGCCGCACGCGAAAAAAACAACTAGAGAAGCACAAAATCAGCGTGAGAGAAAAAAAAACCCATGCACCGATCAAAGAAAGCTAGGTTATCAATTCATCAACAGCAGCATAACCAGCACCTTGGCAACCGAAGACTGCACGCAGCGAACCTGCGAAGGCGGCGGCGTCAGCTTTGGCACGTCAAAGTATTGGACAGTTAAAACAATCGCGTTACAAGTTGACACCTCTCCGGTCCCGATAAATGGACAACCGAGCCGGCAGAGAAGCGTGGGATGAAACAACCGAGAGCAATCAGATCCTTCCTTGTTCTAGCCTGCTTAGATTATAATGCTCGACCAATTCTACAGCCGCAATTAATGAATCATTCATGCCGAACCCCACGCAGTAATTGTTCCAGCAGCCTACTGTCCGGACCCGGCCACGGGTTGCTATTTATGGGAGAAAAGCTAATTATTTCCCCCGAAAACAAGTGAAGAAAAAATAATTTAAATAATTGACAGGTTAGCCAAAAAAAAAAAAAACAAAAAGTGGTGGGTTCCAGCGAGCGGGAAAAAATGAACTTGTCATTGGGCGTAATTCGGATGGTTTCCCAGCGAGCGTGGCCGGGGCTGCGATCTATCATCATATTTTTGTGCTGCTGCGGGAAAAAGGTTAATTAAAATCTATCGAAATAGCAGAGCTTGTTATCTCGACACCTTCGCCGTGTCCGTGGAGCGTCGATCATCGAAGATAATTGTCGAATTGGACGATTGGACAAGTGCATGGCGAAGCGGTTTTTTTTGGTTAATGAACTATAATTGAGCAGAGGTCGGGTTGTGGTTTTCTAGCCTTCGACATTTAAGGTGGATTTTCTATTCGAACGTTGAGCTGTGTTTGTCCGATCTGTACGAGGAATTGATGGTTAGTCGGAAGATTATCAAATTGCATGCCATTACATTTCACATGACTTGAACGCTGCAGTGCCGTAAGAATCCTATCAAAGTTTGACATGTGAAATTCTTGTAGTATCTTTGTGCCTTCGAAAATTCGATGTGGCGATGCAAATCAGCCACGGTGGCAGCCATTTTTGCATTCCAGCGACCAAGGTGAAGAAGAAAATAAAACTGTAAAATGAAGCAAGTTTAATCGACCTTGCTCCAAACCACGCACATACCAATTAATAGAAGCTACGATAATTCACACAAACATATGATAGCACAAAAACATGACGCCCAGTTGAGACTGGCCTCAAACCAGTATCTTATTCAACAAAATATAGAGTAGTTTGAAGTAGTTCAGGCCTCAGAAGTTTTAAAATTATCCCAAATTACCCTACGATCATCATTTGAGATCAAACTTAGAAATTATCGCCGAACTTGGTTATTCTTTACCGAAATATGGACAGTAGAATTGTTCTATAGAACATTGACCTTAATTTTGAAGAGCATTGAGCTCCAAATTTTAATTCAAAACACTACCCAGGTAACCAAAACAGCATTAGCATATGCAGTAAATCAACCATAAATCTGCATTTCAGATGCTACAAACATTATATTAGCATTATATCAGCATCTTGAATGCTATCTGTTGTAAAGATGAATTTCAAATGCTATTGAAATGCTTGTAGCCTGTAATAAGCATTTCGAATGCAAAATAGCATTAATGGAGAATTATCCTAGCATTGCAGTAAAGCAGCCGTACATTGGGCCAAAAGCGGCATTTATGTTGCATTTAAGGCGACTTAATTGCTTGATAGGCTGCCGTTAAGACGCTTTGGAACTGCTTATTGGTTACCTGGGTAGCTTGCTTATGCTCCATCAACGTCCAACCAGTACCTGCGTCACAATGTTTAGCCAACTCGGTTGACTACTGCTTGTCTTCAGTTCTTCGAGTACGCCACACTTTCAAGGTCCATTTGGTCTAACCATCTGACGTTTCATTAATAAGTGTTTTATTCCGATCGGTTAAATTGCAAACACTATTTTTACGACATTGTTATCCGCCATTCTTACATGTTTCGCCCATTGTACACTTCCAGCTCCAGTTACCTTCAGGATAAGGCTTGTTCGCGACAAAATCTGGACAGATTAAATTTGGAATAAATCAAATTTGCTGTTAGTTTAATCCAAGATGCCTTTTTTTATTCATCTAACTGTGCATTATTAGTCATCTTAAAACTAATTACAGTTACTTTATTAGGCTGCATGAAGAAACTACGAACTTTTGAGTTTACTCCAGCCATTCTGGGGAGGGTCTGTGCAGACTTCTCCGCAACCGATTAAGCTGCTTTTGTCCAAGATTTTCGATTTTTTTTCTATAGTTGTAGCTTGTTGTTTATATTGAGAGAGTTCTCTCTTCACGAGAGCCCAATACCGCTCAATAGGTCGCAACTCTGGGCAGTTAGGTGGATTCTCAACTAACATTTTTCATTAGGTGAACGCTTCATTGGCAATACGTATACAGCGTTAAACTGAGTAATGGTTAAGATTGAAGTCGTATGAATTTGCCTTCTTCCTGACAACAATGCTTTTTGGTCATTTTCGGCAATACATCACGACTTACCTTTTTCTGTGCACGTTCACTGAGTAGAATTGTTTTTTTTTCTCACCTTTTAAAGAATATATTATTAATCAAAACTTTATGAATTCACTTTAATCTGGTAGTTTTTAAGATCCAGGTAACCTAAAACAATACACCAATACAAACTCGCCATTTGCCTCTCAACACACTTACAAGGACCCATCACTTAATTTTTCCATTAATCAGAAAGGATGTTTTCGGCATTTTCACTGCTTTTAAAGGGATATACAGCTCTCGTGCTGGATTTTCTTTGCAAATAAAATTCACTTTTTGTAAAATCACTTGCGCCCCAAGTAAAACTCCACGATCCATTTGATCGTATTGCCACTTCGAGATTCTCAACAATACAAGCCACACTTTAGACAGCACACACACACTACGCTACAAGCGAGCCAGATAATCATCGATCATCGACAGTTGCCAGATTTACTTCTTGATATTGTTAACTGATGGGTTTTGGTATGTTCAATAACTGAGATACATATTTACAAAACATGTTGTGCCAGTTTTTTTCGATGTCTTATGAGATATTTATTAAATTGGAAGCATAATATTTGCTAATTTGCTATGTAACATAATGTGCCCTGAGCAACACTTTTGATATAAATAATATTCTTCCCTGAGCTGGCAGCAATGCTCATCAGCTGATATCTTCATGTCATTAAGTTTCCCCCTATCAATTTGTAAACAATCTTTGCACAGACCGAGCGTGACTTTGTCAATGATGGGAATTAATTCTGGTGAGTAGTAATGCCATAGAAAAGGAAAGCACAACGGGTTTGGTTTTTGTGAATTCACATAATTTGAACGATTTGATAACCGAAGAAATTGTGTATGATCCGGAATATTAGCAGAAAAGCTTGAAAATAAATTTCAGGTTTTTTTCGAAAATGTGTTTATAAAAGAAGTGTTTAAGCAAGATGTACGTGTCCAAAATTGCAAAGCAACTAATTGAAAATCAGAAAATACTATTGTAATCTACAAATAGATACCTTCCTAAGATATTGGGGTCAATTTTAAACCAAGGCGCAACTTCAATGTACGCTATCTTTTTCATTTTTGAACCAATCGGGCTAAAATTTTCTGACCTTTAATATTTTACAAAAAATTTCATTTTTGCATAAACATATTTTTTAAATCAGTTTAAGGTGGTTGTACAAAAAAAGTGACATATAAGACATTAGGGTCAATATTGACCAGGATCTCAAGCCTTCGTAGAATTTCGAAATTTTAACTTAACTTAGAGTCAATGTTTATGCACCATTTCAAAGGTTCTGGTCTCAAAAATGCATTAGAACAAAAAAAAACTGATTTCGGTAACATTGTCCCCCGGGAATCTGCTACAAAGGGAAGGAAGTTTTAGTTTGGCTGTGTTAACAGAAATGCATACAAAACATTCACGACTCATTGTAGAGAACTGGTGTCTTCAGCAAAGTTTCTCAGTGCGTAACGAATAGTCTTTCGATATTATCATATTAGTTCCAAATCGTGCCGCAAACATGGCGCTGCAGTTGATTTTTGACAACTGAAGCTCTAGAGAGTTTCTCAGTATATTATCCATCGTCTTTTAAGATTATCAGATTAGTTACAGATTTTGCTTCTGAAATGGCGCTGCAGTCTATCTTTTCTAAATAAAGCTCTAGAGAGTTGCCGTCTTGTTCAAAGTTTCCCGGTATGCCATTTGTCGTATTTTGACATTCTAATATTAATTCCAGATCTTGCCACTAAGATAGCGCTGCAGTCTATCTATGCTATTAGGTGCGCAACTAAGTTCTCGCTGTTTTTTTGGTGAAAAAGGAACTTTATTTTGAAAACAAAGGTTACAAACGAATTATTCAAAGTATTGCCCATCACTAGCTACGACTTTTTCCCATCTTTCTGGTAGAACGTGAATACCATTTCGATAGAACTGTTCGTCTCTTGATGCTATCCAAGAACCAAGCCATTTTGAGATGTCATCATATGAGTGGAATTGCTGACCAATGAGACCATGTGCCATCGAACGGAACAAGTAATAATCGGACGGTGCAATATCAGGAGAATATGGCGGGTGGGGTAGGACTTCCCATTTGAGCGTTTCCAAGTAGGTTTTCACGGGTTTCGCAACGTGAGGTCGAGCGTTGTCATGCTGAAGAATCACTTTTTCGTGTCTGTGCTCGTATTGTGGCCGTTTTTCGTGCAGTGCTCGGCTCAATCGCATCAATTGAGTTCGATACCGTTCCCCGGTAATGGTTTCGTTTGGTTTCAACAGCTCATAATAAATAACACCAACTTGGTCCCACCAAATACACAGCATAACCTTCGCAGCGTGAATATTCGGCCTAGGCGACGATGTTGAAGCATGCCCGGGCAGTCCCCATGAATGTTTCCGTTTTGGGTTACTGTAATGAATCCATTTTTCGTCACCCGTCACAATGCGATGTAGAAAACTCTTCCTTTTTTGCCGCTGGAGCAGTTGTTCACAGACGAAAAAACGACGCTCAACATCTC
Organism: Aedes koreicus; assembly: GCA_024533555.2. Taxonomy (NCBI): domain Eukaryota; kingdom Metazoa; phylum Arthropoda; class Insecta; order Diptera; family Culicidae; genus Aedes; species Aedes koreicus. The sequence goes on from JAHHFK020003065.1 coordinate 151,888, forward strand.
TTGGCTTCAAATCGTAAGGAACCCAAGTTCCTTGCTTTTGAATCATTCCCAACGCATGCAATCGCTTAGAAACGGCTTGGCGGGAAATGGAGCAATGCCTCCAATTCAGAGTCTTCGAAGTTTTTTGGTCTTCCTTCACGCGGACGATCATCAACACTGAAATCACCGTTTTTGAAGCGACGAAACCAATCACGACACGTTGTTTCACTCAGAGCAGCATCACCGTAAACTTTTTGGAGCTCTCGGTGTGCTTCAGCCGCCGTTTTCTTCGAATGAAAGAAGAAAATCAACACTTCCCGCAAATGACGATTATTTGGCACGAAATCAGACATCTTCAAACAACCAAAATATATAACACTAAACCAAAATCACTGATTTGGCAAAGCGGTTTGTTTACCATATGTCTGAGCTTGGTTTATGACGCTTGAGATGTACAACATTCGACCAGCACTTACTACTGGCGCCATCTATTGCATAACAGCGGGAACTTAGTTGGGCACCTAATAAATGGATTAAAATCATTATGATAAAATAACAATTAAAAATCTGTCAAATATCAATTTAACAATCTGATCAATTTTGTACCAGACAGGAATTCTCTAGATTTGGTACAGATAGATTACGGCGCCATCTCGTCGGTACGATCTAAAACAAATCTGATAATTTAAAAAAATCTTAAATTTTTTGAGCATCTTTGAAAACAGTAAAAATATACTATTGTGCCATCTCTGATTTCATGTGAAATCAAATCAGGGACTTCAACACATTCAATAACTTCGCCGAAAACGGTATCTGCCTAGAACTTCATTTGCTTGATATAAACTACTTCTCTGCAGCACAATCTGCAACAAATATGATAGTGTGACATGCCTTCATATTACATACTGAACAAAGACAACAAATAAGACGATCCTCGACATATTCAATAACTTTGCTGAAGATGGCATCTCTCTAGAACTACAAATAGTTGAAATAATTATGATAACAAAAGACGACATATTACATACCGAAAAACTATGCCTTAGGCGGCAACTCTCTCAAGCTTCATTTGAAAAACATAGACTACAGCTCTATCTCTGCTGAATGATCTGGAACTAATATGATTATGTCAAAATACGACATATGTCACAATGAAAAACTTTGCCCAAGATGGCAACTTTCTAGGGCTTCATTTGATAAAGATAAACTGTAGCGCCATCTCTGCAGCAAGATCATGAACTAATATGACGTTGTCAAAAGACGACAAATGACATTCTAAGAAACTTTGCAGAAAACGGAAAGTCATAAAATATACTAATACTGGATCTAATATGATAATATCACAAGACGGAAAATGACATACTGAGAAACTTAGCCGAAGACGGCAACTCTCTAGGCTCCATATGGCAAAGATAGACTGTATCTATACGGCCATCTATGCCGCAATATCTGGAACTAATATGATAATGTCAAAAGACGACAAATGACATATTGAGAAACTTTGTCCAAGGTGGCAACTCTCTACAACTAGTCTGGAATGTTAAATATGCAATTCTGTTCACACATCGAAATCAAAACCTCCTTCCCTTTGTAGCAGATTCTCGGCCAATGTTACTAGAACCAGGTTTTTTTTTTTTTTTGAGACCGTAACCTTTCAAATGAGGTATAAACATTGTGTCTAAGTTGAAATTTCATAATTCTACATAGTGCTGAAATTCGGGCTATATTGACCCTGATGTCTTATGTGTCATTTTTTTAAATAATATCTCGGTGTTCCTTCAGTCAGCTGGTACCTCATTACAATCACACGATCATTGATCGTAGCGCCGTCATATCATATCATTGAATGTGATGTTCGTGAGTGATTAATTTTAATGTTAATCTTAAGAATTCCCACGAAAACAACATCTCACATGAGACAAGAAAACCCATGTATCGAAAAGCGATACACAAGCAATTTCACCTCGTGAGTTATTAAAAATAAATATATTGCAGGAAATTTCAATACTTCCAACGAAAACACAAGTCTCAAATACGGATACACGTGTAGTGGTAAGTTTTAGACTAGATTTTCATTTTCGTACACATACGAAGTCTTCAACCTTAAGTAGTGTTGCACAAGCGTCCAGCCAATATTTTCACAGGCAAATCTGGCGAATCTACCCAGCTTAATGAAAATGCGAAAAGATAGCAAGAAGCGTGTATACTCCTTTTAAAAAGTAGTATTATCACCTATTTGCAGCTTCTATGCTTGATAATAATTCTCTCAACTTTATCTCAACTTGTATACAGCTGATACTCTGCTATAGACACGGAAAAGTTTTTACGGCTTTATTCCAACTAACTGAACAATGTTCTTATAGTGTGCAAATGGTAGCTTTTGTACAGCCTTTCGATAAACCGTCATGCAGAATATGTAATCGGTTTATACATAGTCTAGGAAGCTTTTATCCAAAAATCATACAACTTATTACGTTACTGTTCTCAAAGACAGTACTTTTGAAGCGCATATTCAGCATATTTATTTGTTCATAGCAATTTCTATTTTTAGAACTGTGTCAAACAGCGCTGTATTGCTAGTCTTAGCACGTCGATATAAACGCTTAAACATAGTTACTATACAACAATCGAAAAAAAAAAAATGTATGTCAAACACTGTTTACAATACTTGTGGACGATATTACGGCAATGTTGCTTTTTTTATCGCTTTATACCATTTTAAAACATCTTTGGCGTAGTGATGCCAAATCAGCCCAGAATAGCGAGGGAGCGTCATGGCTGCGTAGGAATGGTAACAATCGATTCCTTAGACATTCTTCACGGAATATTTCCTTGTTTACCGTTCCGGTAGTGATGAAGCTTTGGCTTGCTCGACCACAGCTGCATATTGGCTGCCAAACCAAATATATTTTGCGAAACTTGGCCTTTTTCTTCGTCCTGAAATGCTCCTCTACGCCGTTCCATTGCATGGCAGTATAATAAGACATTCCGGGAAGCTGCTTGAAGTCTTCCAGCACATAAGTTTCATCGTCCATTATCACGCAGGAAAACTTCGTCAAATATTCGCAATACAACTTGCGGGCCCGGATTTAAGCCGTCACATTCTGTTCATCATTACGGATCGGTACAGGTTTCATCTTGGACGACTTCATACCTTGCCGGTGCTTGGCAGTATGCACGAAAGTAGGGGACATATTGATTTTTCTAGCCACAGTACGTCACGAAAGATCTGGTCTCGTCTGCAATATTTGCTTCACCTTCGCGTCTTTCTGGTGGTTCCTGAGATCCGTTTTTGTAGCGCTCCCAGCCTTCCTGGCTATTGTCAAACGTGTGTCGAAAGATTTAAGAACGTTATGGACAGTGCTTGCAGGAAAACCAAGCTTTTTTGCAAGTTTTCTTACTGACAGATCCGAATTTTCATTGCGACCGCACACAATTGCTTTTCGCACTTGCTCTTCTTTCGACGCCATCTTCGATCTAAAAGCTTGTAGTATCACCAAAAATTGATTTTACACAATGAACAGACATACGTTCATCAGTCTGCGAAATATTTCACGCGTTGATGAAGTATTTCCAGAGATAAACGTATTTAGGGGATATATCGAACCTAGCCACATCCAGTATGGTCACGCATTTACTGCTTTGGCTTAGGGTGGACCCAGGACACACATTCCCCCTTCAAATTCGCAACACACGTGAACAGCTGCTGCGTAACATATGCTCAGTTTCAAAATCCAACACACGGATCTTCTTACCGCTTAAACCACCACGAGAAACCAAAAAAGAAAACGAACGAAATCACGCACTTCCTTTCGCGGTCAAGCGTGATACGTTTGTACATATCAGCCTATTACAGTGCAACTTTGCCCCGCATTTTTGACTTCTCGCTCGGTTAGTCGCTCTCTGCAGAGTGCATGTTTTTGATATAATGATAAACTTTTATCTCCACATCCACCCGGTTCGTGTCTTGCGGATACTTTCACGCCCTCGTCGCCTTCACCATCCTACATTTGGCGATTTTATGATTTATGGTCTTCGGTGACGATGATGAAGCTGACAGCGAAGACAACGAGGGATGATGACGATGCACACTTACTGACTGCACTTGGCTGCGCTTGAAGTCGAGCAGTGGCTCCATATAAGGACTCGGTTCTTCCTCTTCTTCGCTGGAAGCGAAACAGTTGGTGATACTGACACGAATATGGAGTTGAAATCTCCGCCAAAAACAATGAACCGAACCCGTTGCACGTCCCGTTTGCGCGAGTCCTTCCTCCGGCGAATTCCAGTGCGACTTAAAAGGAATACAGCAGATTTCTCCCCCGGGATCGACCTGTACCCCAGTGTGGCTGTGGGAAAATAGGTCACCTTGCTGCTGGGTGAGATCCATTCGGATCAGATCGTGACAGGATCGCCCGGCCCAGGAACCGACAACCACAGACCGGGACAGTCGTAAATTATGTGTCCAGCAGACAACGACTGTATCGATTTTTTTTTTCTGCGATCGAGGTAATCCGCGTGCGATTGCAAACGAGGACGACAAAGTTGCAACATCGAATCGTAGTATGCGATGTGAATGTGATTGTAGAGCAGTTTGTTTTTCTTTCGTAAGAAGCAATCAATGTCACTGGAAACGGAACCTCACCAATGTGTACAGCATGATTAAATATTGTTCAGGAACGAAACCCTGAATAACCTAGCTCTAGCAGTCAAAACAGCCCTGCCAATTTAGAATCAGTACGCTTTCAATCGGGGTCCTTCCTTAGCTCAGTCTGTAAAAACGCAGCTACAAAGCAACACCATACTGAAGTTGGCTGGGTTCAATTGAAAATCCAACAACCCATTCAAAGAATGCCTGTTCATACACGTGCATTCGGAGGTCATCTTCAAACACTATAAGCTCCGCATGAAAATCTTCACATAACAAATTGATATGTGAAAAATTTTCACACTTCCAGAATCAAGAATTGGACATTCCCTGGCGTGTATATAGTTAAGGTATACTTTCGATAATGTAAAACGACCTCACCATTATCTGACGTAGAAAAGCTTCTCAGGGTGCGGGGCGGAGCACTTAAAAACAAGAAACGGGAAAAAACTATCGACGCTCAATCCATTTGAATAAACGCATTTTGGGAAGGAATCGATTACATTCACTACGTATTACGCAAAATACACGATTATTTTGTAATTTCACTTTTTATTTAAGTTGAATAACGAAATATTGTTTGTTTGTTTTTTCGCGCAGCAAAAGCAAAATACGTCAGTTTCAAAGCACGGCTTGCTGCGATCTCCGGCTGGGTTTGATTCCCGCCCTGGTCTAGAAATTGTTCATAAAGGAAAGCTTCTCGTTTTCCTTGGTTTGGTTATACTTGTCGCTCATGTATACTAATGCAAAAATGGTATTGGTACTGGTAGATCTCAATTATTCAGAACACTACGTTTAGAGCAAGCAAAAAGCTAATTGTGGGTGCGATAATAGTAGTCCTTTATGAAGTGGGAAAGTTGACTATTTCTTTCCAAGGATGATTTCAATCATCACCAGCATTCATATCTATCTAGATAGGGTAGGGAACGGCTTAATCAGGGGTGACTGTTTTAATCGGTTGTTAGGAAATAGGTCTAAAATTCCTACATTTTCCAAATTATTTCACTTTTAATGATACGATCATAAGCTCTATCTATCGGGCTAAAGATTCGATGTATAAATCAAGATTGATTTCCAATTAATTACTGTCATCTTGAAGATTTAAAATACACCATCTAGAAACCCATCGGTTTCCTATCTGCTGAAGAAGTTCGCTCAAATTTTGCCTTTGCGCATTTTGCATTTGATCGCGTGTACCGGAGGGCATGTCTTCATCAGCTCTCTCTCTCACATTTAGGCTCGTTGCCAGAATGTGATGTTGAACATTGAGCTAACATTTATTTCATATTTAGATGATCTGAAATCACTATTTATTTCTTCCATTCATTTGAGGTTGATCTATGCTTATGATTATATTGTCTATCATCTGGCACTATCATATGCAATAAAAATATATGTTTCGGAGCTGTCCAATAGTACTCAACGATAAATAATGACTCGCTGTTGAGCGGCAGCTATGGCATCACTGTTGCATTTGAGAGAGCCCACGTTTCCTCTCTTCTTTGTTAACCACACGGCCAGCCATTTTAACTCAGTTTTGAGTAGTTTTTGACCCACTTTCGTCAAAAGTAGAGTCACTCAAATTTGAGTAAATGTTACTGGGATTGACAAGTCGACAAATCAAAAACATCGACTCAAATCAAATGGATGTTTTTGAAGTGACTCCACTTTTGACGAAAGTGAGTCAAAAACTACTCAAAACTGAGTTAAAATGGCTTGCCGTGCATGGATATAGCGCACCGGTATTGTAACGTGAAGCCTGCTGTCTCTTACATTTGTTTGTTTTTAAACGTTTGTCGTCACAGTCGCTTTGGCTAACATTTGCGTTAGAGTAAATGAAACAAGAAATACACATTGCCAATCTAAAGATCAATACTAAACTAAAATTTTGGTCGTGTGCGTCTGTCTCATAACCTGCTAGTAGACGAGTTTGTGATCGTAGCAATCGACATGTTTTGGTTGATTGTTTTCGTGAGCGGATGGGTAAAACGAAGGAGCGGGTTGAGGAAATTGACGTTTGCAGCAAATCGTGAACTGGCCTATTTCATTTCGCCTTCCCACACATGCACGGAATCGCACTCATACAATATTGTTAGTTTGTGTACGGATTGCGGAGCTGGAGAAAACATTTTCTTGATCGGAAAGCAATCCGCATGCTTTTAATAAGACCCTGAAATTGGGAACTTTATTCCATGGCTATGAAATTTTCTAAGTCTAATGCTCGTTGCTAAAGGTATGTTCCGATAGATCAGAAGTAAGCAGAGGGATTTACGTCTAAATATTGGCAGTTCAGTTTATAGATTACATACAGCTTCATAGAATGTCCCAGGTGCTGAATAAACTGCTTAAAACCCGTCCCGTACCCTATATAAAAATGAATTTCTGTCTGTCTGTCTGAACCTTATAGACTCGGACACTACTGAACCGATCGGCGTGAAATTTTGTACGGAGGGGTTTTTGGGACCGTTTGCAGATGTGCTGGTGAGAACATTTGAAATTTTTCACGGCATCCCGTTGGTTCATTGAATCCTTGTTACTAAAGGCACGAGAAAGAGAATGATGTCCTTCTGCGTCCATAATTTGGACTGGTCTTCCACTATCCTGCTTGCAAGTAGTTGTTGGGGATCTTGAGATATGGTAAACAGTCCAAGCCGCAGCATTTTCGCTTTTAAAATGTTCCAACGTATACTTTTTGCCGAGATTTCTGTGCAGTTCGTAGAACTGTACAACGCGCTCGCGATATGCTTCTTGTTTCGACGGCATTTTGAGCAAAACTGAGCAAGCATAAACAACTAATAATACTAACAGAAAGAGGAGAGAGAGAGGGTCAACATATACACAATATCATTTCTCTCTGAGCTCGTTTGTTGTTGAGCATAGGTGCCTCGGGAAAGTTCCATAATTTTTGTAGCCACCCGTTACCTCCACATAAATGAAAAAGCGTCTCGCGCTTTGAGTCATAATTTTCAAATCCATCTACATTAATCACACTACTTCTCACAAGTCACCATGGACTAGTGAGATCAACCACGGATTCAGTAGCAGCTCTTCGCAATAAGGCAGGATCAATTCCCGGTCTCGATTTTTTCGAAATTCATATCAAGCCGATGAAACAGATCCCTCAAACTATCAATTTTCTTAGTTCTTTGTGTTGTTTTCGTACAATACACGAATTTTCTTTTCAATAATATTAAGCCTTCGTTCTTTTGAAAGCGCATGTCGTTTTGCATACGAAGAGAGCTTCATAAATAATAAAAATCATTTTCGTTGCACAAAACAACGATTGGTGAGTCAAACTATTGATTTCGAAGCATAAATTAAATTTTTTTTTCAGTGTTTGGGAAAACCAATCCATTCATTTTGATTCCTCGAGCTACGGGAAATTGTTCCCATCAACAACTTTGCCGAAGGCCACTTTTCGATTGAACACATTGTTAATTAATTGTAAATTGATTCCTATGGCAATAACTCAACAATCAGTTATGATCCACAATTATGATTAAAGTCAACACTGCTTGCATGCTGTTTGTCATAGTATTAGGTGCGCAACTAAGTTCTCGCTGTTTTTTGGTTAAAAAGGATATTTATTTTGAAAACAAAGGTTACAAACGAATTATTCAAAGTATTGCCCATCACCAGCTACGACTTTTTCCCATCTTTCTGGTAGAACGTGAATACCATTTCGATAGAACTGTTCGTCTTTTGATGCTATCCAAAAATCAAGCCATTTTGAGATGTCATCATATGAGTGGAATTGCTGACCAGTGAGACCATGTGCCATCGAACGGAACAAGTAATAATCGGACGGTGCAATATCAGGAGAATATGGCGGGTGGGGTAGGACTTCCCATTTGAGCGTTTCCAAGTAGGTTTTCACGGGTTTCGCAACGTGAGGTCGAGCTGAAGAATCACTTTTTCGTGTCTGTGCTCGTATTGTGGCCGTTTTTCGTGCAGTGCTCGGCTCAATCGCATCAATTGAGTTCGATACCGTTCCCCGGTAATGGTTTCGTTTGGTTTCAACAGCTCATAATAAATAACACCAACTTGGTCCCACCAAATACACAGCATAACCTTCGCAGCGTGAATATTCGGCCTAGGCGACGATGTTGAAGCATGCCCGGGCAGTCCCCATGAATGTTTCCGTTTTGGGTTACTGTAATGAATCCATTTTTCGTCACCCGTCACAATGCGACTCTTCCTTTTTTGCCGCTGGAGCAGTTGTTCACAGACGAAAAAACGACGCTCAACATCTCTTGGCTTCAAATCGTAAGGAACCCAAGTTCCTTGCTTTTGAATCATTCCCAACGCATGCAATCGCTTAGAAACGGCTTGGCAGGAAACTCCTAATCCTGAACCAAGCTCTTCTTGCGTTTGACACGGATCCTCATCGAGCAATGCCTCCAATTCAGAGTCTTCGAAGTTTTTTGGCCTTCCTTCACGCGGACGATCATCAACACTGAAATCACCGTTTTTGAAGCGACGAAACCAATCACGACGTTGTTTCACTCAGAGCAGCATCACCGTAAACTTTTTGGAGCTCTCGATGTGCTTCAGCCGCCGTTTTCTTCGAATGAAAGAAGAATCAACACTTCCCGCAAATGACGATTATTTGGCACGAAATCAGACATCTTCAAACAACCAAAATATATAACACTAAACCAAAATCACTGATTTGGCAAAGCGGTTTGTTTACCATATGTCTGAGCTTGGTTTATGACGCTTGAGATGTACAACATTCGACCAGCACTTACTACTGGCGCCATCTATTGCTAAACAGCGGGAACTTAGTTGCGCACCTAATAGCTTTGGTTTTTGGCTGCATTCCAACAACAAACGCCTAACTGTTGCCTGCTAATCAGTTGACGGAGCACTGCTCAAGAACAGCATTTCAACAGAATCTGTAATATATCTGATAATTAATATCTAAGGGCCAGCGCAGTTCGAATTTACATCTACTTGGGCTCAAATTTTGAGAGAAGAGAAGCTGATTTTGAGCTGAATTGTTACTTTGCACCACCCTAACTACACATACCGTATGCAAAAAAAGTTTATCCACCTCCAGTGAAAAATTATTTTTCTTCCTAAAAACTCACCAGAAAATTACAACGCGGTTAATTTTTGTTCAGTTTATTATTATTTGAGTATGAGCATGAGCATGATTGACCGCCCACGGATGCTACTCCGTTATTGCCAGATCAGCTGTATTTACACACAGAACCAAGAGATTATGTTTCGGACTTACATACATCCTCAATGTGTAAAAACTGGTGACCCATTATAAAGCAATACCGGCTCCGGCCGTGCCCGAATGCTGTGGTAAACTGCTGTGGTCAAGTAGGGAATGGGAAGGACCGTGTTGACGTGATACTCGCTCTGCAGGAAGCCGAGAAATCCTCTGCACTTCCACGAGAAATCACTGGGACGTTGGATAGTTGGGAAAGCTTAGCAGCAGGGTTCGTTTTGGTTAACTAGCACTATCCGCCAGAAGCATGGGAACGCTCCTTCAAGCAACAGAACATCGAACGCCAGTTGCACCGCACCCCGAATAGTCCGGCGTGACCTAATCACCGTAAACTCGTAAATAATGTCGATCGCTTTTTCTGCCTGTGTAGGTAATAGTTAGGCATGAGGAGCGGTATGCCCTCTTTTCTGTGGATATCCTGAAAATAGAGATATGGGCCTCCGATAGGTGGCCCATTATAGCATTAGTAACTGATATTGATTCTATTGATTCCTACGCTCATTAATTTGGTACCAACCGGAAGAGACTTGGTCCTATACCCAATGCTTTCCTTATCTCCAATCCGTTCAACTACTCACCATATTTTGTGATATAGTGGGAGGAATTTTACAACATGAAATAATTCTAAGCAGTAGGTATACCAAAATTTGGCAGATCGACAGGGAAAAAAATATATTCACCCCTTGTTGGTTTTTGCTCCTGGACCTTAATTTTCAAAATTGACCAGAGATGCTCGTTCGGAGTAAGGGCGGGAGACTGTGCTGGCCACTCCATAACCTTGATACGCTTTTCCTTGAACCACTGCGAAACCAGCTTTGAGGTGTGCTTCGAATCTCCGTTTTGTTGGAACGTATATCTGGGCCCCAACTTTAGCTTTTGTGCAGACGCTGGTAGTTTTCGCTTCAAAATGTCCAAATAAACCTCCTTGGTCATGATTCCATCAATGAACTCAAGTTCTCGAATGCCGGATGTAGCCATAGATCCTCACACCATGACTCTACCTGCAGAAAAAAATCAAAGTCATGCTCAGTTGGTTGAAAAATCAATATTGGTAAAGTAACTCAACACCGCCATGCTTGACTGTAGGCCGCAAACATTCCTTTTTCAAACTTTCACCGGTTCGCCGCCATTTTCTTGTAATATAAAGGGTGTCCACAGTTAAATTGCATCACTTTCAATAAGCTGTAACATTTCGCCCTCTGGGGTGATTTCAACGAACTTTTGGGTAAAATGACGTCAGCGTGTATTGTTTACACTGCGTGAGTTTCATTGTGAAATGTTTCGTAGTTTCGAAAATGGAGTCGAAGGAACAGCAAGTGCGCGAGAACATTTTGCACACGCACCTCGACAACCCACTTCTTTCGCACCGAGCCATCGGAAAGATGTTGAAAATTCACCAATCTACAGTGTATCATGTCATAAACGTTTCGAGGAACGTTTAACTGTCGATCGGAAGAAGGTGAGTGAGCATGAGCATGAGTATGATTGACCGCCCGAGGTTGCTACTGCGTTGTTGCCAGATCAGCTGTTATTACACAGAGAACCAACAGATGATGCTTGGGACTAACATACATCTTCAATGTGTAAAAACTGGTGATCCCAATCTAAGGCAATACCGGCGCCGGCCTCGCCCGAATGCAGGTCAAGTAGGGAATGGGTAGAAATATGTTGACGTGATACTCGCTTTATTGGAAGCCGCGGAATCCACTGCACTTCCACGAGAAATCACTGGGATTTTGGATAGCAGGATTCGGTGGCAGCAGGGTTCGTTTTGGTAAACGATAAGCTGTCAAGTGTAATTAGTACCGATTTCCGATTTGAACTGATTTAAACCAACAGTAAGGATGCTATTGGGGCCACTCACAGAGTGTGATAGTGGTATTTCATTAGGAAAACACGGTAATTAATCTCAACGCTTGAGTAACAACTTGGACCAATCTTCACCAACAGTCCGGATGCCGCTGGAGTCCCTTACAAAATGGGACAGTGATTTATTTGTGTTAGGGTGGCCCGACGAGAATGGCGAACGAATAATTTGAATCACAATTAATTATGTACCTCACCACCGACCAATTTTACCCGGCTCGAGGTTCGCCGGTTCTAATGCTCACTCGCGCAACAATAGGCCACCGAAACAAAAGACAAAATGCTACGCCCGATAGCAAAATATTGCGTAACAAAGTATCGAAACAACCGATTCAACCGATGGTCGACGCAAACCTATTAAAAATAAATTTTATTAATATAGATACAATGGGTAACAATTACCTGTCTTGCTCCACATTCTAGAAAGCACTTACTACCTCATGAGTCGCCTGTAGTTTCCGGTACATTCATTCATCTTTATGCCTAACTTTAAAAGTTTTGAGAAATAGAGAAATATTAGATATAGTCTTCAAAATTTTGGTAGGAATAAATTATTTGTTGCCTGAAAAGAAACAACATTAAGAACCAAGATGTAAGTAGAATCCTTGTAGTCCCCCGGATGTTTAAAGAGCTTAGCCATTTCTATGAAAAGATACTAAGAGTTATTGTTGCGGGCTGTCGATGGTTGATTATAACTATGTGTTGAGCACTATTGGCCTGAAATGAGCATTGAATGAGAATAGTAAGGACATTTCATTGAATAAATGACTATAATACTAAGTTGTTTATTAAGCTGAAGCCCATTCGAGCTATATCTGATGAACTCAGTCGGCTGTTGTACTTACGAAAGACATTCCCACCGCCTAACGTGCAAGTGAGCGGAATGTTACAACTTGGAAAAGTTGTAAAAATCAATCCTCTCAGTTGTGAATAAACCCTCTCAGATTTATCGCTAATATGCTATTATGATAAATTTACAAGCCCATAACTGCATGCTAGTTTGTGATTTGAAAAATGTCCAGATTCATTAACAAAAAGTCCGGGCACCGATGCAGCACGGTATCCGAACTTTGGATTTGGAAACCTGTGTCGCTTAACAAATCTTCGAACAAATGTGCAAACGCACGTTGGCCAATATTTAGTGTCAACCAGTGGGTACGTGTGCTCTACTCCAAGTTTCCCTTCTTTCAAAATCACCTTCAGTTCAATTTACACATTGAGTAGGACACATCACAATAGAAAATATTGTGATGGAGCACGGACGTTAGGTTACTAGTTGTATGAAAAATACTGTATAACCTATTTAGGATTATATCTGAAAAATCCAAATTTGGCCAACACCCACCTGTCGATCGGAAGAAGGTGAGTGGTAGATAAAGTGTTCCGTACTGCGTGAAGGATCACACGCGAGTGGTTGCTGAGTGGTTTAAACGCAAACCCAACTGGCTGCGAAAGACAAGTTCGATGTTCCAGAGTCTCTCGGGAAACAGCAAGTGTCAAACTTCCCCAAGAAATTCATGATTTGGCAGGGGATTTGTTCATGTGGTAAACGAAGCAAGCCTTTCGTGACAACTTCAACTGTGAATGGTCAAGTATACATGAATGAATGCCTGAAAAAACCACTGCTTCCGTTTCTCAAAACACACAACGTTCCTACAATTTTTTGGCCGGACCTAGCCTCTTGTCACTACTCGAAGGACGTTCTGGAGTGGTACAAGACGAATGGTGTCAATTTCGTGCCGAAGGATCTTAATCCCCCAAACTGTCCAGAGTTGCGGCCAATTGAAAAATATTGGGCTATAATGAAGCAAGAACTTCGTAAGCATCCTAAGCTTGTCACTACAGAACTGTTGAAGTCATGGTTGAAAGCGGAAAAAAATGTCGGTTCAAGCGTTGTACAAAATCTTATGCGTGGTATTAAGAAGAAAGTTCGGGCTTTTGGATTTGGTAAAGAACTACAGTGAAATAAAAATACCTGAACCAAGATTATACATTGTATTTTATTCCCTGAATATTTCATGACAATCGGTTGAGAGACTTGTTTTTGAGGACGAGTTTAAAGTGATGCAATTTACTGGTGGACACCCTATACGATCAGACCCAAATAGCGTTACTTTCGTCTCGTCTGACCAAATCACCTTATTTCAGTCATCACTGGTCCATGAAATGTGGCCTTGGGCCCACTTCAATCTTTTTTTGATATTTTTTTTGCGGACAACCATGGCTTCTTAAGTGCTACTCTGCCCTTAAGACCTTTCTTATGAAGACGATTTCGTACGGATTGTGATGTCAGTTGCATGGAAAACTCGCTTTCAATCTGTTTCGCAATTTTCGGAGCTGATAGTCCCCGGTCCAGCTCCGCCTTCTTCGCGATAGTTTTGTCAATTCGGTCAGTTGCCTTTGAAGGACGCCCCGATCGCTTAGCTGGTGAGATAGAACCACGCTTTTTGTACATCTGCACAATCCTAGCGACCGTATCTTTGTAAAGCTGGACAGTATCGGCAATATCACGGTAGCTTTTGCCAGTCTTGTGATGTTCAAAAATCAAATTTCGGATGCTGTTCGAAATTTGTGCTTTTTTGGGCATTTTGCAACAAATAACTTACAATTTTGAACACGAAACTGAAACTTTGAGCACGAAAACTTCAAGAGCACTAAATGACAGCTAGAGACAATGTTTACATTTGAGAAAATTGCAGAATACACACTAAAACTCTGTAAAACACACTTAAATCGTAGCATCCGTTTGAGGGTGGATACACCTTTTTGCGTTATTTTTTACTCTTTTTCATAATTCATCATATAAAATTTCAAGAAAAGATACAAACGCCGTATTTTCAATGGCAATGTGATAAATAAACATAAATTGATAAATCATGGAGGAACCATCATCAAATTAAACTGATTTTCACCAGAAAAACAAAAAAATGTTAATTTGTAGGCAAGGTGGACAAACCTTTTTTTGCATACTGTATGTTCACAATCAGGCGTCGACTCACCATTTTTACTCACCAGAAATCATGCATGACTATTTCAACCGACTTCTTGTACTTCCTCGATCAAAAGCCGTTTCATGCTCAAGTTTTCTGAATAGCAATAGGTGCGATATGACGAGCCAATCAGCGTTGGTAGGAGACGAAGACAGAACGAAGTGTTTGAAAATTAAATACAGCAAATCCCATAACAAGACAGTTAACGGGTGCCATACGGAAAATAGAAGGCGAGTGGTCACTGGATGATTGTACCTTCGGCAATCTCGTCTACAAATCACAGCAAGCAAAATTATTATTTATAGAGTATGAAGTTTCCCGTGGATCGTCTTAGCATGCCATGATACCGAAGAGCAATCGCCACCCTTGTTCGAAGCAACGCGGCAGGCTCCGGGGAAAACCTTGTTTGACTCCTCCGTTTGCGCAAGAGAAGAAAAAAAAACCGAACGATTTCCAATAATATTTTCATCGCGATCTGAATCACGCCATCGATCACTGACGAGTTGCGACCAGCAAGCGACGGTTGGTTGCTTTACCTATTTTATGCTTCGTTTATGTTAGTTCTCTTTGTTGGCACACTGCCTCCGGTACTAACCAATGTAATGACCTCGCCTTAAGCATCGCTCACAAGTCGCACTGTCTCTGTCTGCCTTGCGGCACGAGTTCGAGCCTTTGGGCTAGGATTTTCCCAGCATCTCACGATGTTGCCCAATCTACTATTACTACTATTCGATTTTCTACTACTATCGGCGCTGTTGTGGAAAAGGCGATGGGTGTATTTGTTGTAATTCGATCTACCAATATCTACTTTAGTTTAGTTTTCGCTGCCACAGCAACCGAAACGCCCCGCGATCGAAGCTAGCTGCGATGCTAATGTTTACCTAGTAACGCGACGAAGATGGTGGCAAATCGTGAGTGGGGGAGTTCAAATGTGGTCTTCGCTGTGGCGATCGGGAAATGTTGCTATCCTATTGGCTGGCAGCAAATCTGGGGCAAGATTTAAATGTGTTCGTAGACGGGTTGAACGATTCTAAAGTGTGGTCCACAGCTCATCCCCTTCCACTTCTTCGGTTACACCATTATTGGCAGGACCCGTCGAAGCGATGATTTCATGTTTCTCCCGACTAAATTGCCCGTTTTAAAGACCGTTCCGATTGTTCCTTCGAATCGACCGGCTGGATGGCGCTCCCGCTTTGCTAACTTAAGAAAAACAGAACGAACGGGTTCTGCTGGAAATGAGCAGGAAAACGCATGCATTTATTAAAATATTCATTTATTCACTTCACGAAATGATGCACGTCTCTGTTCTGCGTTCGAATGTAGTTATTTTGCCTGGATGCGCTGACATGCCAGGACGCTGGTTCCTTCTTCCAACAACCGACAGGTCATCATCAGCAGCATCCATCGTCGGTCGGTGCAAGCAAGCAGTGAGGAACGATAAAACGGGATGACAGAACGAACTGCTGTCCGTCACTCACTTGTTATTGTTACCAGTTGCGTGTTTCCGTTTGCCTCAGTGCAGTGATTTGCATTTCAAATGTTGCACTTTTCCACCATCATCTCAGAGTGGCTCTAATTGATTTTTTATAGTCTATTATTGGTTGACGTCATGCACCGGATTCTCGTACTAATAAAACCGCCCTGCGCAACTGGACACATAATTATATGCGACAGAATCTCGAGCCTCGGGGGACCGAAAATTGATTATTAAGTGATTCACACCTGAACGCAAAAAGAAGAGGAGTGTGAATCCTAAAAGTGCCCTTCGCTCTGGGTCCTTGCACGGTAGTAGGCTGCGGTAACCGTGGTAACAACGCACCTTTATGACACTCATAAAAGATGCTCGCTAATTATAGTTCCGCTGCTTGCTGCGATCATACACCGATCCATGGGGAGAAGAGGCATCGGGCACAGAATCTTCTTTTACCGTTTTTACCCTTGATGTTGTTGTTGTTAGTTAACCACTGAAAATTGATACCGCCCAGTTGTTAAATTGATAATTTATGGGTGGCAATGTTTTATTTATTTTGTATTTATTTTTAATTGAAGTCCTTTTTCTTGCACAATAAGTCGGCTCCAGCGGTTGGCCATAGCATGCAAGTGTCCCCTGGGTATCAGGTGGTCGCCACGCGGTGCTCGCTCACTCGCTCTCCTTTGCATGGTCATTGATTTTGATTTACGTAGCTTTTCCCTGCGCGAGCATACTCAACCTTAGCGATAACTGGTACATTGCGCGAGGATCGCCTGCACACACAGTCAGAGCAATGTCGATAATCAGCTGCATCTACCCGTGTATAATTTTCGAGATTTTCACCGGCTATCAGTTCTTGGAATCTGACGGAACTTGCTCCTGCTGCAGTCACACCGGACTGGTCTCCGGTCCGGTTTGTCAGCTACTTGGGTTCCTCCAGGTTTGTTTTTTTTTTATTGCTTGCCCTTACCGATTTCGTTATGCAATGGTGCAAGTTGTGCCGTTTAAACGTGTTTACTGCGATGAGGGCTTTTTCGGGACCCGAAACGATAAGAATCGCAAATCAAGTTAGCCGGGAAAGTTTGCATGAATAAACGCTTACTGCGATGCGCTCTGTCTCTCTTCCTCTTTTTCCCTGAGAAGGAAGATTTTTTTTTTGGTCCCGGGCTGCTATGCAGGTGACAAAATGAAATTTAAATAATTGGGTTAATGATAGTGGGTGCAGAAGATGCTCTGAATCCACCAGAGCTCTCTGCAGCCTCGGTGAATTCAGATCACCTAATTTTGCCAAGTTGTGATTTTTTTTAAGGAGCTCATTTATTTGTACAGGCTGATTCGAATTAGCTTTACAGAGCCAAGCTTTCTTTGTCAATACCCAAGTAACAATTTAAGTTTTATTCCAGCCGTATAGCATTCCTCCCGGCTTTGTTGTTAAACTACATTCAAAACAGTTTTGTTTACCAACACCTCCTCTATGCTTCTTTAAAGCCAAAATTTGTACAAAGTGGCCCACTCTATAGACGGTTGTGAAAACAAGTTAATAAAACCTTTATAAGACCATAAAGATTTTGAAAATATTCTAGTGATAGATGCTATGACCACTTGAGAACCTTCATAAAACCTTTTGGCTGCCATGAAAACCAGCATGCGGCCAAATGGCCACAGCTGTCAAACTTAACTGTGATATTGTGGTTGGTTTTTGTTGTTCTGCTTTGTTCGATTCTCTGCTCTTCTGATCTATTTAGCAGTAAATAATATCCAAGAAAAAAGGTCAAGTGTTGGGAGAAATTTTGTTTGATAGCAAAATATCCAAAACAAATTAATTTTTTTACAGCGTATCATGCTCCAAATCATATACGCATTTAATTTTATGGTGAATGTTGGCACGATAAGAGCCGAAAATTTATGCGCCTCGGAAATTATGCGAGTTCACAACAACAAACACAAAATTAAAATAAATATATTCGATAAATTAATTAAAAATTTCTTGAAAATTGAAGGAGTTCAAAAAGGTTATCTAAACAAAAAGCAGAAAATGGTCTCTGATCTACAGTTCATTTGCATTACATATAGAATTTGGTGCATTTATTATTCCACATTTCAATTATTTCGTATATTTCAATATGGCGATTGGAAAAAAATCACAATTCTGCCATAAAGCCAAGTTATCTTCGCAATGACTACATTAAAACTATTTGGTTATTTGGTGGCTTCTTTCAATGCCAATTTGACGTTTAATGCATTTACTGGAGGCAAAATGGTTTTAAAATGCATTTTCAACTGACCATAATAAGATAATATGAATGAGTCCTAAAACGGCATTTCAAAACAGCATTTTATGAGTTCAGTTAAAAGGTGTAGGTTTTCATAAACCTGACTAAAATATGAAACCTATTGGCAGCTCTTGGTGTCATAATAAAACCAAATTGATTTCTAGTGGCTTTGATAAAACCTTAATAAAACTTAATAAAGCAGGATGGTTTTGGAAATGTTACTTGGGTACACATCAATGATCTTAAATAAAGTTAAGAGGGGAACAACCGTTTACTAGCGGATAAACGGTTTACACTGCTGTAGTTCGGAGCTATTTTGCTGGTTTAGATTAGGGTGTCCCTTAAAAATCAGTTTCTCCATTCTTTTTAGTATCAAATGTTAGGAAAAAATTTTTTTTTAGTAGCAGTAAAGTATTGTGGACCTGGAAGGGTTTTTGAGTCCTCCTTTACATAGGTCTCATCTTCCATCAAAACGCATGCATCCGGACGCTGCAAAAGACGCGAATACAATTTCCGGGCCCTTGTTGCTGCTCGCTTCTTCTGTTCTGCACTTTGTTTCGAGATTTTTTGGTTCTTGTTGGTCTTGGGGTGGTTTCGCCTCTTGGGTGGGTTGGTTCCTTCCCCCCTCCCTTTTTTTTTTTTTGGCAAATCACGTATTGACATTGATTTGTTCTTCATGATTAGAGATACCACTTTCTGCTCCAGTTTCGGGTTGGAAGAACCGGGTTTTCTGCCTCTTCCTGGTAGCTCATCCAAAGAATAGTGTTCCCCAAACTTATTAATGATGGTTTTAACACTCGCATGATGAATTCCAAACCGCTTCGCCAATTTTCGGATAGTAATACCCTTCTCACTTAGCCATGTGTCCAGAACCTTAATTTTCACTTCCTTTTCAATACGCGACATTTTGAAAACGCAGAATTTGAACCGCACAAACAAGTAAAAAAAGAAAGCTGACAGTCAAACGCACAGCATGCAGTGTTCAGAGCATAAAAAACCATCACAAATACATGCGTACAACGCAAATGTATGTGGATAGCTTATATTCGATACACTCCTTATGTGCCACAGGAGTACCCGGGCTAATTTATATAGCATTATGTTCCTAGATATGCATTAAAACAATAATTTTATGGTTTTCTGGCCGATTCTCACCTAAACATAAAAATAAACAACCTAAACATCATAAGGTTGAAAAGGAAAAAACGCATATTTTTAGTTTAAATTACCCCTTACTTTTGAATGATAAGTTGTATTTAGAAATTTTGTTCAGCAAAAATGTGTGCTATAACGTTCTCTACATTTTGTTTGAAGATTACTTTTTCTCAAAATGAGAAACAAAATGTTAGAATAAAAAAACTCTTTTTTTTAGAGACACCCTGGTTTAAAGCAGAAAAATAGCTCTATCATGGTCAAATGGAGAGCAAAATAAATGATGTCTTGAGTAAGGATGCTTAAAATTATATTCCCTACAAACTTGTCTTTGACATTACCCTTCTATTGTGCTTTGTTCAACAGTTAGCAACAGCGCCGCCCTAGCGCTAAAGTTTGGAGCTACGAAAATATCACCACAAGATGGACAACTTTTTTAAGTACAACACCATGAAGAACACCACGGTTCGAAAACGTTATCCTTAGGAGTTATTAATTTCGCCGTGAAAAAAGGCTTTTCCGATCACTGTGCGGCCTTTGGCGAAATCAATCTGATTAAAAATGTGTTTTAAAAATCATATTTTCAAATAATACTAAATAGACGCCTGTTTGAGAAATGTTACGTTTGTCATTTTACAAATGATATCGTAATGTTCACATGCGGGGCTTATTGTATGGGAAAGTAACCTCGGAATAGGCGTGACTCTCCAGACATTCTGAAATGGGTTGCTGGATCTGCAGTAGAGCTATCACGTTTTAGCTCCCGGATTCAAGCTGCTTTCACTACGAAGAAGAAGCTAGAGTAACCAACGAGCTGGCTAAAGTCTTAAACGTAAAGAAGGTCCCTGGATCCCAGATGGAATCCCAAACTTGGCTCTGAAAACAGCGATACAGGAGAAACCAGATATGTTCAGGACCACATTGAAGAACTCCATCGACGAAGGAGACTTTCCCGACAACTGGAAGCGACAAAAGCTGGTGCTGGTGCTGCTGCCAGAACCGGGGAAACCTCCCGGAGAACCTTCGGCGTATAGGCCTATATGCCCGTTGGACTAGGCCGGAAAACTTTTGGAGAGAGTAATCCTGAACAGGCTCACTAAGTACACGGAGAGCGAGAACAACCTATCGAACATGTCGTTGGGAGCATCTAGTCTAAGAAGGTTAACGCATGCACCATTTCACTTCAAACGATTGGGACCATTAGATTTGATTAGTCGTAGCCGCATATGGCATATGGCTTAAAAAAAAGTATCATTACTCGCTCTCTGAAAAGAGAGGAACGTCTGAGAATGCCCATCGTCATCTAGCGGTTGTGATTCCAGCATTAATTAATTAATGTCCTTGCTTTGTGCGGCTCATGGTTAAAATGCCATTTCACACTCTCTGGAAATAGAACATCTTAAAATAGAAATGCCTCACCAATTATAATCCAACGTATGACGAATTTCACGCCAACTCATCCAGTGGTTGGCAGCACCCTCTCAGAATCCAATGAAACTTTGTGGGTAGACTATGTCTTTTCAAGCGACTTTGCATACTTTGTTTTTTCAAAATTTATGTAGACTACCATTTGAAAAGCGCTTATATTTTCTGATCGATTTTTTTTTAAATCAACATAAATCAAAAAGGACAAGACTTACAAAAAAGTGATGTATGGGTGAGTCTTAGAAAATTTTCTGAACTTTTATGAAAAAAATTGTAAAAATTGGAAAATCGATTCTTACGTGCCAAAAAAATTATTTTAAAATTTAAAGTCAATTTGCCCGATTAGGAATAAACGTGTCAACGAAGTTGATCAGACCCAAGAAGCTACTGACTTCATCTTGATTTTTGGGTCTACGGAATTGCTGGATGGACTTGATTTTTTCCCCCTCTATGCTCCAACCATATGCTGACAAGTTGAATCCCAAAAACTTCACATTTTGTTTGTAAAACGAGCATTTACTTTGATTAATCTTGAGGTTGTGATCTTCAAGACGTTTAAATACTTTTGCTAGGTTTTTATCGTTCTCCTCTTTTGTTTTGCCAGACACTAGTACATCGACCAAACCGTTTACAGTGCCCTTACATTCTGACAAAAAAACGGATGAATATTTTTGGAAAAATGTCGGGGGGGTGCAAAAGCAAAAAGGAAGGCGGGGGTTGGAAAGAAAGAAAAAAAATTTTGGGATAAGCCCTTTTCAACTGTTAGTCTAGATAAATTTTGAAAAAAAAAAACAAAGTATGCAAAGTTGCTTGAAAAGATATAGTCTATACACCCACAAAGTTTCATTGGATTCTGAGAGGGTGCTGCCAACCACGAAGACGAGCAGGCGTGACATTCGTGGAATGTTGTAATCCAATGATGTTTGTCATTTTCGAACCAGCATTCAAAATGCATCAGTCAAAAGTGAAACGGGCTTCGAATCATGACAGCCTGTACCGGCAAACTTACTCTACCAATAATTTCTGTCATATTTTCACCAAGTCTAATTTTCTGGAATGCACATAGCTATAATCTATAGGGTAGGCCCAAATAAGTGACGCAGTATTTTGTTTCAGTGTGGAATTCTTCTAGCCATCTGGTTGCCAGCATATTAAAGAGGGACTGATTAATATGTAAGCAAACTAGTGTTCGCTAGATTCCGTCGACAGGAAGTGCCTAAGAAACATATGGATTTCGAAAGATAACGGATTTTGCAGTTGCATTTGGCGGGAAAGCGTCCCAACCAGATACTGGCCGAGACCCGGAAGGAAGGAATATGCCGCACATTAATCGACCGGACGTTGAGAAGATGGAGGACGAGAGGAACCATCGATCCAACGAAAAAACCAGGTCGTTCTCGCAGTGTACGTACCAAACGACTTGTAAAGGCGGTGCGTGAGCGAATTCTCCGAAATCCTTGTCGTTTTTCATATAAACTGGCTCAGGATATGGACGTCTTCAGGAAAACTATCAGATCAGTTCTCAAAGAGAATTTGAGATTGGTGCCGTACAAGAAAAGAAAAATTCATGGACTTTCGGAAGCCAACAAGAAGAACAGAGTCATTCGTTGTCGCGAATTACTTCGTCGGCACGGTGATTCCATGATTGTGTTTTCGGATGAGAAAAATTTCGTATTGCAACGCTCAAAATGACAGGGTCTATGCAGGGAGTATTCAGGATATCCCTTCTTCAATTCGCGCAGTTCAACGCTTCCAAAATCATACTTCGGTCATGGTTTGGGGAGCGATTTCTGCGGAAGGTCATCTACCACTGCTTTTCATTGATAAGGGTG
This sequence comes from Aedes koreicus, assembly GCA_024533555.2. Taxonomy (NCBI): domain Eukaryota; kingdom Metazoa; phylum Arthropoda; class Insecta; order Diptera; family Culicidae; genus Aedes; species Aedes koreicus. Next base: position 174,763 of record JAHHFK020003065.1, read on the forward strand.
TAAAAATCAACGCAGCATACTACGTAAAAGCGGTCCTGGAAAAGCATTTGAAGAAGCATACTTCAACGATGTTCGGTAACCGCAAATGGGTGTTTCAACAGCATTCTGCGCCGTCCCATGGAGCCTCCTGTAGGAGCCTCAAACCACTGCGACCATTAGTTAGATCTATTGTGGTATACTCCACTTTGATATGTATGCACTGTCAGTTCGTTCCATCACTATGAATATGAGTTTGCAGAAGGTATGACTTCTTTTATAAAGTTCCTTACCTTATTTGGTTCAGTAGACCATATCTCGTTAGGCATAAGGACACCCTTTCCGAGAATCCGCAATCTTCGCTGAAATAAAACACTGCATTGACACAGTAAATGTTCCGAAGTTTCAACTTAAAACTTACAGAAGTGACAAATGTCATCTGACAGCTTACCTAAATTTTTAAGGTGGTATCTACTCGGACAGTGTCCGGTCAATAGACCAGTCAACGTACTTAATCTGTTTTGTTTAAACTGAGTAGGCTGAGTATGATTCTTTTACAAGGTGTAATGAATTGTTTTGATTGTCGTGATGTTGAAACAGCCCTCCAATTGGCATCAATCATCGATGACTCCCAGGTTCTGAGCTCTGATTTTAAAAAGGATGTTGATACTCCACAAAATGGCTCAGGCCCGATGAACTCTGATGAAGAACAAGGAGATCGGCTTTTTCATTCCCTTCTATAGCACAGTGAACAGGAACCCAGTATAGATTAACTTTGTTAGTCATAGCCAGTTGCTTCAAGGAAAGAATGCACTCCCAAACTAACTTTGACTGACCTTTTACCATTCTGTCCAAAGTTGTCATTCTTCCCTTCATTGGAGACTCCTGTTTTGGAGTCTACAGGTTTGGATTCTGATGAACTTTTGGACTTTTTAATGGATATTTGTCCAAATTTGTAATTGATGTACATATCCCGATCAATTAGCGTCTTCATCGACACTCCATCGACCGTGAATGCCCACTCAATGTGCAAATCGTTGATCACTGAACGATTTGGGATTCTCCATGCATCGGTGCAGAGGTTATCGTTTTGGCTTTCGATAAGCGCTCTAATGGTATTGTTGTCATATTTTACACTCTTTGGGAAGACTGTATCAAGGATGTCTGGCTTTGGAATGTTGCTCTCATCAACGGTCAGAAGCTCCGCGTCTTTCCACGGAACTAGGGTAGGGACTAGCTTTATCAACCATTCGGATGTAGATTTATCGAGACAGTTTATAATTGCAATTAGCAAACTTTGACTTTAATTGCTCTTTGCGCTGAAGTACTACGGCCTCAAAGATTGCCTCTTCAACAAGATTCTGCTGATTTGTACTTAATTCAACGACAGGATAGTTTTTTGGGAGTATTCCCACTTTAACACGGCTAGTTACATTGCTGTAAGAAAGTTGGGTGGTTTTTGCAAGATTTCCTACACTATCTTGGCTCTTGGAAACCCCAGAAGTATGTATCACCTCTTGCGTTAACAAGCCTTTGGTTCAACGAGTTTGAACCAGTGTGTAATGAAGCAACTTTGCTCGTTTTAACGTTGTTTGTAGCCTTACCGGAATCCTTGATTCGCTTAGGGTCAGGTTTACCGTCGCTAGATCCGCTAAGATCCATAGCATTGTTAGGCCTTTTTACCGGATTGACAGAGGGAGGCTTCGCTTGAGCCGGACTTCTAGTTTATTATAGCCACGCAGAATTAGATTCTTCATGCGTCTCCTCATCGCTCCATTAATTTTAATCGTTTTTTTGTTCAGTGTAACCGCTTGGTGCTCCACTGAAGAGTTATCCGTCGGATTAGTGTCACTTACTCCTTGACAAATATCCTTGATGGTGACATTAATACCGTCATCTTCATCGCTCATCACTTCATCAAGGACATCATGCTCTGGAGTGTTGAGAATAGACGACTAACATGAAGCAACGTCTTCCAGCGACTTGCATTGAAGGTTGTCATCATTCAAGTTTCCATCAATCTCCATGCCGATGGAATTTTGACCGTTGCGTACATCAGCTATATTGGACGATTCAATCTCGATGAACGAACAGCTTATGTTTGAGCTTCTTTATTTCGTAAAGGAAATTACCACGCACGAAATACACTTGTGAGCAGCACTCGCTATTAAAATCACCGTATTTCCCGTCACCAAACCATGGAATCGAAAGATTACCCATGCATGAAGCACCAAGAATTTGCCAGACTTCATTTCTAAGGAATTATGGCCAGCTTCTTCGCCAGATGCAAATTCTCTGGATTTCTCTATTTGGGGAATCATGGAAGCTCACTTTCGAGATCTCAAACCAATGGGTATTGAAACATTCAAAGCTACCATACAGAAAATATGGGATGAAATCCCCCAAAATCAGGTGCGTGCCGCTTGTAATGCATTTCCGAAGAGACTAAGGGCAACAATTTAATGCTAAAGGCGATAGAATCGAAATGTAAATATGTACACATAAACAATAAAATATAAGAACAGAATAACAAAGAAAGATTTAAATTATTTGTCTTTACGTGGGAGATACAGTCTTTGCTTCATGCGTCACTTATTTGTGCCTACCCTGTATATCTTCGGGATAATTAACTACTTTGAGCAAATCCCAACGACAAACTAGCTATTGAATTTGAATTGCAACAGCAAAGCTCAGCAACGTCACTAATCAACGCGCAGCCTTTTTTCTGCGAATAACTCCCGGAAGGCACACACACACATACTTTTTCTCCATCCGTGAAAAATCTTCTGCTTAGCATCCTGCTATGCGCATCGATCGCCAACTTTAGCTCGCCTGACATCCACCTACGATCCGGATCATTTTCGCACTTCATTTCATTTCACTTCAATTCAACACTACAAGAACTTGGCCACCGAAATATTTTCACAAAACGTCAATCAAAACAACTAAAAACACGAAAAATCGGAAGTAAATTTGAAATTTTCACGGGAGAAAAAATAATTGCTGTCATCATAGAACAAGGCACACTTCGATCTCCTCCACCTTCCTAATATTTATACTAGTACAATTGTTCAGGAAATTGTTCTATCTGAAATAAGCGACGGGAATCTTACTTTGTAACACTCAGTTAAGCATGCTTTGCTTGATACAATTAGTTACTGTCATCGATTCAGAGCAAACTAGAATTAAAAATTTATTCAGTCACATAAGCCAACCGTGCTCAATCATTTAATGGTAATCAAAACTAATTCCAATTAAAATAATACTATTCCGTTCGAAAGATACCCTCAATCGCAAATATTCGAAAAAAAAATCAATCACATATCTTAAGCAGCGTATCTCTCACACGGATAGCAACTTCCAACTAGGTAATTAAAGCCATAAATCTTGCCCCGGCTAGTGACAAACACTTCCCCATTATCATTCCGGAGGAAGAGGCCATTCAATCTTGTCTTATCCGTACAAAAGTTTTCGCAAATCTCCATCCCAGCCATAAACCATCACCCCGGCACAATCCGCCAAAAACCGATAACCGGAACATCGCAGAGCGATAAAAAAATCCCCACACAAGAGGAAACCCTTTCCCAGCCGAACGAACGAACGAACGAACGGAACCCAATCCACCGAACAGTGATGAGTGAGTACATTCCTCATCGCTCCTTTCTCTTATTTTCTCATTCTGCACCGCTCTTCGCCTTCTTCCTGGCGTTGCTGCTGTTTCGGCTATAGTGGTGCACCGACTTTATCGCCTATAGTTCTCTCTCCCCTCGACTGGCCTGAGCCTGAAGATTTCGATTAGAATCGCAGCACAGCAATCTGCGCTACCCTTGCCAACCAACCAGCGTTATCCGGTACGACATTGTGCGGATCCATTTTTCTTCGCGGAGCGAGCGATCCTTGACTCTTCATAATCTTTTATCCCAGAGCTCTGCTTCCCAACCGCATCCACCAACCATTCATCCCATCCATCCACGGCCGGGTTCAGAATCCAGTTTTACAAGATTTCTCATTCTCTGCTTCGCTGTCTTCTGTCTTCCTCATCGCCGCACAATCTCAGTCGGTTGGTTCTCGGTTGACGGAAGAATTGACCCCTCGGCAAACTGTGGAATACCAAACAACAACGGCAGCGCAAATAATAATAATAGTTTTAAAATGTATGCATGTTTTGCTGCGCTCGAAGAGAGCAAAATCGCGTCATCACATAAAGCATAAAACGGCATGGCCGTTTGAGTGGGAAGAACTCACTCTCTTTGAGTGAGCAGATGCGGTGAGTTCGCGAGAATGAGAGAATGGTGGATTCTCTCGCGAGTTACCGCTCCCGACTCCGCCCACCGGGAGTCACTCAAACAGCACTAGAGCACATGGAGTTTATGCGCCTGAGTATGGATCGTGAAATAGTTGACATTCTTAGCCTGCTGCGTGAAGAGTTGAGTGACCACCATTACATTGCGCGCGTTTTTTTTTTATTATGAAGAAGGATCATAACCGTAACTCGATCGCGTAGGTCAATTAAAGATGCAACGTGCGTGGCGTCACTATCACTACTGGGCTGGTAGTTGCGATGTGACTTGAATCGGTAATCGACGTCTTCGTAAGAGTTCCCGGTAAGTTCAATGCCAATTTTACAGCAGAACTTTACCGATTTTATTCATCCCTCCTCCACCCTGTCCGTCTTCTCATAAAAGCATCAACATACAAAACGAACCTACGAAAACAACAAAAGAATGAAGAGAACAAAAAAGCTGAAATCGATTCCAACAGCGGCCCCAAAGCCACCTCTTTATCCAGCAAACGATCGCTACGATGCTATTAATCAATCCCTCTACTAAATGTCAACGCTGTGCACGGCCAACTAGGGATGGGACTTTTTGTGGTGGTCATCTGAATTTGAATCCGACTACGGCGAACGGGAAAAGCGAAGACTACTTCGATGATCGCGCCGATGGCTCCCACATATCTTCGAAATCTCTTCTTCTCGAAGTATTTGTTGACAATGGCAACAACAACGACAACGACAACCGAAAAACCCGAAGACGATCAACGGATAATTAATTGAGCTATTTTATTGTTTGTTATGTTACGACCTCGCGGGTCGCTCTCGGAATCCATGGTTAGGTAGTTTGCATCGCCGACTATGACATTTCTGCTGCGCTGATGTCATTCTAGGAATGCTCCCGACCGTACCCATCGATGAGGAGGTCTTTAATTAGAAGATTTTCGAACTGGATCGTAAACATCGATCACCTCGTCGTTAAGTTCACCTCGATGGAAATCGTCTGGCAAAGCAATCGCGGATCCCCAAACGGAGAAACACAATGCACTAATTAGTAGGATTTAAACTGTGCTTTTCATGTTCTGCTTCCCCGGGCTTCTTCTTCCCCTCCAGGCAGATCACCGATCACCGAAAAAGAAGTCGTTAATTGGATTAAGCTGGAAGTGATTTCAGACAGGATCGGGTGAATAATTTATGGTTCAGGTGATCAATTTTCGACGAATTATCACCATTCCGGACCGAAGCCGTTCGGCTAGTTTAGTACGAAATAATAGTTCACCAGGGTCAGCTCAGGCGGTCTATTGTGAGTCAACGGACAAAGAACTGTCACAGCAGAAAAAAAATATTAAAAGTTGAAATAAACCGCTCGCATCGACTGTGCAAATCGAAAACCGCCAACAGACAGCAAGATATATTGCGATAGCATCAATATGCAAACTAGATGGATGTGCGCTAATTTAGAACATCATCCTCGTCGATCGACGACGACGACGACCGGCAACTCGTTAGTTGACTTGTGTGTGTGTGTGTGTCTGCTTAAAATTCTAAACTTTTATCTTCCTTCCAAGTCCCGAGCAGAAAGTTGGCGCTCAATCGCTGCTAGACAGCCCAGCAGCAATAGCAGCGATCAATCTGGTCCGATAAAATCCATTAACCTTTCCGTAACGACAGCCGTGCGAATTATGCACTTCTAGCGTCGGTTGGTTGTTGTGGGAACCCACATGTGCATCCTATCGTAGGCCATCTATGATCCCTGCGATACGGAATTTTTGTTTTTTTTTTCGACTTGGTCGTCATCTAGGTATTTCCTCCTAGCAAGCGCTGGCAACGATTGTTCGACGGTTGGCGCCTTGGCAGAACTTTATGGCGGATTCGCTGGCCACAATTGAAATGCACGTTTCGAGCTCTATGGCGCTTGAATTCCACCTTAAACAGGAGCAACCGGACGTGAATACTAATGGCCCAACCGTGGAGCGGGCGGTTCCTTTCTTCGTAATTCCGTTTAAATCGTTGTAGTTAATGTTGTCTGGTGCTTCAAATCTAGTTGTTGCTTTCTGAGCTATTAAATTTGGAGTAAAACAAGCAGACGGTCGTCAACGACGGTGTCGTCGGTAGAAGCGGCGGCGTCTGAAGGTGAGAAGGAGGAGCTAAATTTGCATCTTTTTACGACCGAAACGTGTACTACAGGAACATTCCAACGTTCAACGGTAAATACTATGTGTACCGAGCTATTGCCAAATGGTTTTTTGTGTATCAAATGCATCGTTCGAATAAGGTGACGTTTGATTTGCTTTGGAATAGCGATCGAAAATTATGGTACACTCTTCGAAGTGAATAATTCCTATATTTAAACGTTATCGAATTGATCAATTCTGTCAGTTGTTAACGTGGATCTTCCTCCAGTACTGCTATTTAATTAAACATTTAACTAATAATTACATCCTCAGTGAGTCAAAATCAGCGATTTAACATCTGTAAAAGCCTCTTTCGTGCCACTTCCACTAGACGCTTGCCAAAACCACTCAAAACAGTTTTATTCATATTATAATCGTATTCATAAATTTCATTCACTCTCAACAAATTCATTTCGACACAAATAACTCTGATTGAAGAAAAAATTTACCCATTTCAAATAAAACGTCAGTATTCTCAAAGTGAAATATTTATCTCAGCTTGATTTATCATAATTTATTACTAGTTTCAACCTATAGTGCTCAAATTTTAAGTGCCAAATTAAATTCATTGTGTAAAGTGCTTGAAAAGAGCTGAAAAACTAGGTGCGCTTCCAAAATACGTTGTACTTTCGAAAAAAAAAAAAAATATTTAGAAAAAGTGTAATTCTTCGTTGAAGATAAATTTTTTGCTCAATCACTCTTATTTAATACTTTTTTTTATCCCACATAAACTGCCGTACAACAATAAGCCGTGTCAAAGAAAATATATCATGATATATGAAAATTATAAACCTGCATGAAGATTGAAATGAAAATGGCAGCGGCATTAACATTGATTTTTCATGAGCCATTATTGAAAATGCTGTTTTGTTTTCATGAAAGCATCTATAAATAAATGATGTTTTGAAATGGCATTTATGAAAATAATTTTGAGGCTAAACTGTTTCTTTGCGACGCTAATTTGCTATATGCAAGACCGTTTAGCTGTCAAACAGCTTATATGGTAACCAAGCTGCTGCCAGAAAAGAGTTTTGACAGTTCAAGCTACATCAAAAGTTAGTCCGCAGGAAGAAAGTTTATACGAAAGAATACGGGAAAGCAATGCCGTATACGAGGCGAAACATGCCTCAAGATAATTCCATCTGGATGGGAGACTGACTGATGTTGTAGTTTTTTCAACGACCTTAATTGATGGGTAGTTGGCAAATTACTATTCAGAATGCTCAATAAGTTTTGCTTAATATTTCGCTTAAACGTGCCATTTTTTTTCACTTTTCTTAGTTTGTTGCTATGCGAATCCATCTTTGTTTTATTGTATTATGACAACATTGGTAGAGCATCTTATCATAAACTTTATGTAGTACAAAATGCTACAGTATATGCTTTATGCTCTCGTCAGAATCCAAATGGCTTAATGATGGTTTTTGTAATGACAAAGCGTGCTTATGAAATATTTTATCATGGCTCTGTTAAACAAATATGAAGGAGCTTTATTATTGAATCACTGAACGGTTTTATGAGGGGATAGAGTTCCTCGTCAATTATTTTTTAAAGCTAGACTGTTTAAGACTTCAACTTCCTGCTAGAAAAGGTTATAAAAACAGCCTAAAGTAAAATAATTAACGACACATCTTTCGCATCATAGAAAGCTGCTTTTAAACAAAATAGCATGTCTATTGCAATAATAAAACCCTTATAAATTTAAACAAAGGCTAAAAGGCAGTAGGATTGTTACACACCTATTGTGAGACACACTGTACAAATAGGGTAGGAATCGCCTTAATCAGGGGTGACTGTTTTGATCAGTTGTTAGGAAAAAAACGTTCTTGCTGACGAAGTTCACTAAAAAATTTGGCTCTGCGTATTTTGCATTTGGACGCGTGTAGGGAATGTTTTAATCAGATTCTTCTAACATCCAGACTTGTTGCCAGAATGTGATGTTGAACATTGAGTTGAATTTATTTCATATTTAGATGATTTGAGATCACTATTTATTCCAGTCATTCGAGGTTATTCTATGTCCATCGACTGGCACTATCATATGCAATGGAAAAATATGTTTCGGAGCTGTCCAACAGTACTCAACGATAAATAATTCTTCGCAGTTGAGCGACACCTATGGCACCAATGTTGGGTTTGAGTGTGTTCATTTTCCGTGAGAGTAAATGAAATAAGAAATACACATTGCCAATCTAAAGATCAATGACAAACTAAAAGTTTGGTCGTGTGCGTCTGTCTCATAACCTGCTAGAAGATGAGTTTGTGATCGTAGCAATCGACATGTTTTGGTTGATTGTTTTCGTGAGCGGATGGGTAAAACGAAGGAGCGGGTTGAGGAAATTGACGTTTGCAGCAAGTCGTGAACTGGCCTATTTAATTTCGCCTTCGCACACATGCACAGAATCGCACTCATATAATATTGTTAATTTATGTACGGATTGCGGAGCCGAAGAAAACACTTTCCTGATCGGAAAGCAATCCGCATGCTCTCAATAAGTCCCTGCAATTGGGAACTTTATTCCATCGCTATGAAATTGCCTGAGTCTAATGCTCGTTTCTGATGGTATGTTCCGAGAGATAACACGTAAGCATAGCGATTAACGTCCGAATATTGGCAGTTCTAATTATAGATCACATACAGCTTCATCAAATATCCCAGGTGATGCATGAACTGCTTAAAACCCGTCCCGTACCCTATACATTTAAAAATTAATTTTTCTTTTTTTTTTTTTTTTTTTTTGGGTTTTCGGGACCGGGGAGGAGGCGGGGGGGTACGCGGGGCGGGGGCCCCCATTTAAAAATTAATACCCAGATGTAAACCCAGATGCCATTGGTGCGAAGTGTGATGATGGTTTACCAACGGTAAGGATGCCATTGGGGTCACTCACAAAGTATGATGGTGGTTTTTCATTGTGAAGACAGAATATTATTAACGCCTGAAAGCCAATTTATACCAACAGTAAGAATGCTGTTTGGGCCTATCACAAAGTGTGACAGTCAAGGGGTGGATCGCTCATCACATCTTTCTCCTGTGCTACTTTTTTTTTTTTTTGAGTGTGTCTATACAAGCGTTGCAATGTTCTGGTAGTTCCCGAAATGTGCCAAAGTTGCCGATGTGTTGACAGCCCAAATTGTTATTTTCTGCTGAGCCTGGCAACCAGACAATGCATGTTGGCAAGGTTCTTTCTTCTTTCTTAGCGCAACTAGCTTTCGCAATAAGCTTATTGCTTGCTATTAATTAAGAGCTTTCGATGCCAGGTACCATTTTTGCATTAGTATGATTTTCCGTCCCTTTCTACCAATGGTTGAGAACGTGGTCCAATAAATTTTAACTTTTTTTGTGAAACGCATAAATGTGGGCAATATATCTCGAGGCTATAGAAGAAAAAAAAACCTCAAAATGGCACCTAATATCGGAGTTAGAGTGGTCATAAAAAAAGCTCGACTAAGTGGCTCAAATTTTAGTAGAAGAGCCATGACCTGATTTGGAATCGATTGAGTGGGGTGGAGCAGCATCGATTATTTGAACCACCCTGATGCAGATACATCGCTTTGACCGTCCTCCAAGCGAATCTAATGCGTATTCTAATCCGACTATACTTTGAAAAATACGCCTACAAAGCTTCAAAGTAACATTTTTGTTAAACTTTGAACCATACAACATACATCTATATATATATATAAAAATGAATTTCTGTCTGTCTGTCTGTCGGTCTGTCTGTCTGTCTGTCTGAACCTTGGAGACTCGGTAACTAATCGGCCGGGCGTGGTGGGGTTGGGGGGGGGTAAGTTTTTTAAAATAAATTCCTTCCCTTTTCTTCTGTGGGGGGGGGGGGGCCCGCCCCAAAAAAGAAAAAAAAGGGGGGGGAAAAGGACCCCGAAAGGGGCAAAATGAAACACATATTTCTGCTTAACTCGAGAACTAATCAAGCAAATGGAACCAAATTTGGCATGTGAGGTTTTTGAAAGCAAGAAATGTTTCAATGGTGGTTTGAGACCCCTCCCCTTTCTGAAAGGGGGGGCTCCCATACAAATGAAACACACATTTCTGCATAACTCAAGAACTAATCAAGCAAATGGAACCAAATTTGGCATGTAGAGGTTTTTGAAGGAGAGAAATATTTCTATGGTAGTTTGAGACCCCTCCGCCCTCTGAAAAGAGGGGAGGCTCCCTCTTGAATGAAACACAAATTTCTGCATAACTCGAGAACTGATCAAGCAAATAGAACCAAATTTGGCAGGTGGAGGTTTTTGAAGGCAAGAAATGTTTCTTTGTTGGATTGAGACCCCTCCGCCCTCTGGAAGGGGGGCTCCCATACAAATGAATCACAATTTTTTGCATAACTCAAGAACAAATCAAGCAAATGGAACCAAATTTGGCATGTGGAGGTTTTTGGAGGCAAGAAATAATTCTATGGTAGTTCAAGATCCCTCCCCCTCTTTAAGGGGGGGGGGGGTCTCTCGTACAAATGAAACAGAAATTTCTGCAGAACTCGAGAACTATTCCAGCAAATCAAACCACATTTGGCATGTGGGGGTTTTAAGAGGCAGGATTTCTATATATATAAAAATGAATTTCTGTCTGTCTGTCTGTCTGTCTGACCCTTATAGACTCGGTAGCTACAGAACCGATCGGAGTGAAAATGTGTATGCAGGGGTTTTTGGGGCTGGGGAAGGTTCTTATGATTGTTTGAGTCCCCTCCCTTCTCTGGAAGGGGGCTCTCATACAAAGGAAACACAAATTTCTGCATTACTCGAGAACTAATCAAGCAAATGGAATTAAATTTGACATTTGGGGGGTTTGAAAGCAATGATTGTATGGTGATTTGAGACCCCTCCCTTCTCTGGGAGGGGGGGCTCTCATACAAATGAAACACAAATTTCAACCAAAAATGAGAATTATCCAGGTAACTAAAACACAAAATGTGTATTTCTCGGGTAAGAAGCATGTTCTGATAGAAGTTTGAACCCCTTCTTAGTCAAGAAAAAAAACTCATTCCGAAAACCAACCATATAAGTGCCAGTTCTATTAAATTTGCATTCATTTAGTTGCAAGCGTAGCAGCGCACGCACCGGGTTCAGCTAGTACCAAATAAAACAACAATCTTATACGTTTTTGGAGAATGAAATACCACAAGGATCGCTTCAAGATAAATACATTCCGCATTTTTTTACTAACAACAGTTCGTAGTGTTCATAAATGCCAGTAAACTGTGTAACATGTAGTCAGAAACTGATATTTCTGATTGTTCTGATTGTTCAAAAAAATTCCTGAAATTTCCTGATTTCCACTGGCTTTCCCTTACGACGATTTGATTCCCTAATATTCTCTTATTTCCCTCATTAGCACTGAACCCAAACATTTTCCTTCTTTCGAATGGATGCTTCGTAACGTTTGCATTGAAAAAATGGACTTTTTTCGGATGGTGATAAAAAAAAGCTAAGACAGATAATTGCTTTTGATAAATTTCCCATGGAAGGTAATTATTTAAGCTTACTTGCAAAAAAAATTCTTCGCCGTTGCGAGCGGCCTTCCGGCAGTTAATCGGAACATTCGCCATGGCGGACGAAAACATGCGTGTAGGCATGTTTTTGAGTTCTTTCATCGTTTTATTTATCAATTCCTCCTCAGTTTTCGCGACAAAATTGTTGGAGTAGATCTTACGCTTCAGGTTGGCCCAGAAATTCTCGATGGAACGCAGCTGGAGGACTTTGGGCGGGTTCGCCGACTTGGGTACCTCATCGATATTCAGCCGCTCCATCTCCTCCAACAATCGCTTCGAGTAGTGGACCGACGCCAGATCCGGCCAGCACACCGCGTCTTCGCCCTTGTGGTATTTCTTGATGAACGTCGCAACTTCCGGCAGGCATTTCGTACTATAAATTTCCCCGTTCATGGTCAGTCCGGAGCGAAAGAAGAGCGGATTTGACATCCCCTTCTAGCTGATTGTCAGCCACAGCAGCACCTTCTTGGGGAACTTGGTGTGTGAAATGAACTTTACCTCGGAGCTCACCTCCTTCGTGGGGGAAGTAAAATACAAAGTGCCCTGCCAGTCGTTGCCATCCAGGGTGAGATATTGTCTGCAGCTCCGAAACCAGTGGACGCGACTTCCGCTTCCTGACATGTATGTTTATGTTCGCCAGGTACTTTTTCACTGTTTGGCCGGTTGAACCGACCTCCCGGCCAAGCGCACGCAGCGATGTAGCCACTTTTCCCTCTGTCTTCCTCTTCAGCATCCTTTGGAGCTTCTTGTCGCTCAGGGTCGTCGGCCGTCCGGAACCGGGCTATCTTTCGATGCTCTGATTGTTGTCTAATAGTGCCAAGATGTTGTAAATGCCGGAACGGGCGTATCCGGTGTCCACAAAGTGCCGCACGATGTCCGTTTTCGACGCGGCGGGGTGCCGTTCTTTGAACGCGCACACTTCTGAACGAAGTTGCTTCACTGTTTTTGCCATCACAGTTTGACTGATGGAGCTGTCAAATTTTGTCTGCTGGCTCATGGGTTACTATGATTGACGCTGCATGGGTAATTTCGTCAGTGCGGGTGAAGGTAAACCCATGAAAAATCGGCAATTTTTGTCCATTTTTTTAATGCAAACGTTATTTTGTTGGCATCTGTGAAGGAAAAACGATGAGACAATCGAAAAGCATTTAAAGCCCTTATGCCCGCCTTTCCCTACCTTTGAGTGTTTATCTTGCCCAACTTGATAACAATTTTTCAAACGAAATAGCTCTTCGGTATAGGTAGATATTGAATAATATACGATTTCTCCGCCAGCCGTGCACATGATAATGAACTTCAGAACCACAATAAAAGAACACGGAACCTCAGTATTTTCGAGATATTGAAGCAATTTTCTGCAGACGAAAATTTACTTCTACTGGCGTACCCACGAAGATTTGGTTTTGTTTTGTTTGATATCAACAGCGAGTCTCAAAAGTATTGTAATAAAAAATGTCCGATCACTAAATGATCTCAAACCCATTTAATTAATAGATAACGAAAGCGTCAATTTTTCCTGCAGTGTTCATCTTCACCTCCTTTCCCTTACAATCTTTTGGAAATTCTTCTGAACTACACATAATGTGGCCCACTGGTTCACTGCCTGTTAGGAGTAGTGTGGAAAAAATCCGGTTGTTATAATCCATTATTTATTCTCATTTCGAGCAACTCAGCAGAAAGCCACGGTGTCAATCCAATACACCTTTGCGTTCAAGACTTAATTACAGTACTGGCAATAATAAAGTATACACTCAAGTTCGTTTCATACATTTTTACATAACTTCATTTTTTTTCTATAGATACAGTGACGGACAATACAATAAGACCAAAGCCAGATTTTCGTACAAAATGGTCTTGTTAGGGGGCTTGCCTTTCATTTTCTCGAGAACCAATTGAGCTGAAATTTCGGCTGTGGTCCAGAAGTAGCCTGAATTCTCATCTGCATTAAATCCATCATTTTTCATTCACCATTTTAAAAGTTACAGACACCGCATACGACAAAACAATAAGACTAAGGACCGTGAACAAAAATTTCATGTATGATTAGGTGTCCCGAAACAAACAGACGCAACCCAACAAAAAGCATGTTTGATTGAATTGACTTTCTCGTATCTTTTTTTATTTATTCATATGTCCAAAAGGCCGCTCTAAAAAAAAATCCTTACTCACTTTAAGAATCCGTACCCTGATTGCGAGGATTCAAGCTCTCTTAATTTGACTCATTGTGCTATTTGAACACAATATGACCTTCGACTTTATGTCCCAAAACCGTTAATACTTATCATGCCTTAATTAACAGCCACGAGTTAAAAGCAAACTTGCTAAGCATCAACTAATCGCAACGAAAGGCATTAGAAATTCAAATGAAATTCCAATGATCGATCTCAGATTTTTCCCATATAACTTTGTGTCGCAAAGCCCGTTCCGATTATCTCGCTCGAATCAGGTCAAATCTGCACCCTGATCGTAGTCGGCTGCTATGCCATTTAAGGTTGGAATCAATATTTACCATACAAAAACAATTATGTAAGCAATCTCGGAGCCTGCTTAGATAATCTAGATCTGCTCTTTTTTTTCCGCCGTCTTCATCGGAAAACAGCCACTCTCGCTATACAAGCTGCTAACATCTCAATTTCGTTGTGTCCCCTACCGGGAACCGACCATCCAGCGCAATGACAACGACGTCGCGCCGCGATCCGCGGGGTCTCCTGAAAATAATAGGCTAATTAAGTCCCATTATTCCAATAAACTTTTCTATTCGCTCGGCAGAAGAGAAAAAAAAAACCAAACCAAGAGCTACACTTCGTTTGCCATACTTTGGCGGTTCGTTCACAGATCGACTTCCGATAAGGCGAAAGAGCCGTATTGCGCTACTGCGCTTGTTGTCGGACGATATCACAATTAAAACATAAAATTGTGTATTTTTCCTGTTTACTACAACAGTGTTTCCCACATCTGGCTCCTTTCTCTCACTCTAAACCCATTTCAGTGGGCTCTTCTACACAGGCTGCTATACTTATGCTACACATTCCGCGCGAGTCGCGATCGCACGCCGCCGCCACGGTGTGCAATATAAAAAGTGTCACGAACTTGCGCTGCAACCAAGCAGGCGATGCTCTGTTTTTAGTTTTTTTTTTAGTAGACTATCAGCACCCGCCTGCTGTGAGGAACAGTTTGTCCAACGAACTAGACTGACTGTTCTTCTCCTCCTCGTCCTCATCAGTTATGACCAATCTTAATTAACTCATTATATGGGTCCCCGGGTTGATGTGCGCGCGATTGCCAAATCAGGATGGAACGACGGGACGATTTTTCCCGAACCTTTCACGGGTCGCGGCCATTTTTGGGACAATTATCACCTGAACGCAATCGAGGCGACGACAACGACGACCACTGGCGAAAGCGTGAAAGACATATCAATTAACAACTGCTCGGAGTGGTGATGATAGCGTGACGCGTCCGCCAGCGGAAACTTGATCCCACCATAACTGGGTGCGGGTTTGCCGTTTTGCCAACCTCGTCGGGGAATGCGAAATTTGGATCGATTGGACACTGAATAATGTCACATCGACCTATACGGAGCTTTCCGGTTTACTATTGCTCCCGCGAGAACCAGAGCGTGTTATAAGTCGTATTAATTCTACAGATTAAGATTAATAAAATGACAAACCGTTCAAGACTTCATTGCATTATCGTGCTTAGGTCTCAGGAACGCCTGACTCATGCGCCAAAAAGCGTGATCTCCGGGTCCAATCGAGTGAATGGCTCGAAGTTCTCCAGCACACCCAGCGAGCGATCGGGCCTTCCTCGGTCAGTGGGCTGAAAGAGGTGTGCATTTACATGAGAACCGATAAGACCTCGCGCCCCATCGTTTGCAAATTGTTCAAGCTATAAGTATACTCAACTGTATACGTTCAAGATGCTATGTATGCCATCGTCCATGGTAGGTTGAGAGTAGCGCTCATTAATGATGAAAGGATCCTTAGTCTTTCGTACGAGACACAGAGCCCCCATTATCTATGACAAACTGTTATCTGCAATTTGCAGCCTCACGCAATTGAATTCAGCGAGCGTGAGAGTCTCGATCGTGTGTTTTCTCCTGACTGCCAATATCAAAACACTCGACTGATCATCGCTGCAGGTGGAGTTCAAGCATAGCAGGCGTGTTCGCCATTTGTTTTCTCCGACCGAAGTACTGGCTTGCTTGGACGGGTCAACATGCTATAAATACTCGCACTCAGAACTGCAACATTTTGATTACAGCCGTCTCAAAGTCTCAGTGTCGGCATTGGCCGATGGTGGAGTCGTCGTTGATAAGAGGCCATGTGGGATGGAAGCAGGCGGTCACACTTTTTGCGGTTTTCGGCGAGATGCTATAACTAGCTCGGAAATATCTTTATCAGCACGTGCCGGCCGGCACCCACTCGTCTTTCCACCACCGCCCGGCATCCGAGGCAATCCATGCATGCGCTTGTCAACACAATATAAATAGTTGAGCAAATTGCTTTATGCCCCGCGGCAGCCAACCCAGTGTTACCTACCGGTCGAGTCAGGTGGACACTGGAGTTGGGTTCCACCTTACGTTGCGGTCCCTTTTAGTACGACTCATTGTTGTTCACATCACCAACCAACCGACGACAGCCGGAAGCAAGTGCTTGAGAGAAGAAACAAAATTGCTCGATCTGGATCGTGTCAGAGTGATCAAGCAGCACCACCACACCACACAATAATGGTTTGTCCCGCAGCAGATGATTAAATTATGTACGCATCAGCAGATCACACCAGTTTCCTCTCTCAGCATCCAGCACAGGGCAGGGGCGTTGTTGGAGAATTTCGGATAAGCTGATTTCTGAGTTGAAAATACAGTCTCATACTGCAGAGCTAAGATAGTTCCAAGGCATAACGTTTTGTGAGAATGTACATTCCTGTCGATGCAATTAATGACCCTTTACCAACTTGGTATCCTTTTGTCGGTCCCAGTTTTATCCTGTTTCGTCGGATGTTTACGCGAATCGCAATGAGAAACTGGTTGATTGCCGAAATACTATTTTGGCACAGTTAAAAGGGGAGACACTTCGACAGTGAGGAAATGGGAAGGTTCGAACTGATCACATAATTTACTGGAAGCTCACGGCGAATACAACAAGACAAAGAGACAAATAAGCAAATAATGTCACAAGAAAAGAATATGGGGCCAATTATAGAAGTCGAGTCGACCGGCACTTTGCTCGACAGATTTATTTTGCTATTACAGATGTCGAGATCGACGAAATTTTGTCGCGTTGGTCGACTCAATCGACTATTCGGAAACTAGTGACTGATCTGTCACTTTTTTTTTTCGAGTAAGAGTTTGTTTTGATACGCGTTTTTCATCGGTCCTTAGGCGTTGTCTGTACTGCTGGGACGGCAAAGGATGACTTGAATAGGCATTCTGTTCAGACGTGATACGGTGTAGTTGGTCAGAAGGAGTTCTATTACGGATTAAATCAATTTTTTTACGGAGAGACTTTGAGGAAGTTATTTTGATATTGTGAAGGAGAAAGTGTGAAATTGGGGTTGAATATTGTCTCGGTCTTCAAACCGGTGGACGCCATAGTGAAAAAAATGGCGGACGATTCTGGTAGAAAATGAAAGAAGCAAAGAAAAGAAAACTACAAGAAGAAGCACTAAAAATGGAGGTATTCAGGAGAACTTTCAATACACGAGTCAGGATGAAGGCCCTTACAGAGTAGGGGTAGAGCTGAAGGACGCCAAGGAAGGAGAGATTAAAATCAACAAATTGTCATTGACACAAACGCTACAAAAAATGATCGTGTAAAAGGTCACATCATGGAGGCCAAACAAGCGGGACGTAATAAAGTGATGGTGTATTTGAATAACTACCAGCTGGCCAACCGGCTAACAGGAGACGATGAATTCAAGCAACGAAAGTACAGATCGTACATACCTACGCACCTGGTTACAGTGAACGGAGTTCTTGCTGGAATACCGTTAGATATGCAGGTAGAGGATATCATGGATGGAATATTATGTGAGGTTCCGGTTCTGGGAGTGAAACGCCTGACGAGATTCAATGACGGAGATAGGGAGCCGACTCAGCGAGTGAGCGTCACTTTCCGGGCAAAGAAGATACCAACACTGGTTAAGCTGTTTTGCTGTTCAATGAAAATCAGAGCATTCTACCGAAAAACCGTTCTTTGTCTTAACTGTCTTCGATACAGCCACCGAACTGAAAATTGTCGTAGCAAGCAACGCTGCCGAAAGTGCACAACAATTCATGACCATCCAGGAGAAGTTGATCAATGCCAAAATGCGAAAAGATGCTTCCATTGTCACACGGAGCACACGACGGAGGACGCAGGGTGCCCCGAAAGGAAGAGACAAAACAACATACAAGCCATTATGGCGAGAAGCAATCTTACGTATATCGAAGCCACTGAACAGTTCCCGATTTTGACGCAGAATTATTACGAGGCGCTACTGGTAGGAGCAGAAGATCCAACCCCAGCAGAATCGTTTGCAACAATGGCAGCTGGATCTTTCAAATGGAAACCACCACCAAGGAAAACTGTTCAACCGAAGGAGCCAAATATTCGACCAACAATCATATCTGACCAAGTTAAGGTTTTCAAGCCGAAGAATAGATCAGAAGTGACTGCGTCAAACGGAGTGGCACTTTGTAACAAGTACAAAGTATCAGTAAAACAACAGGACCCAAATGTCAGAACAATTCAATTAAGAGGAACATCCGCCCCGGCAGGCAAATCGACCGCTACGAGCGAGCTAAACCTGCAACAGGATTATGATATGATAGACAACAGAAATCCGACGGAACTGGTCACAAGCAACTACACAGGTTAATAGTTACAATCCCTAATGAATATGTAAAAAACAGTCAGTCATGAAAATACTACAGTATAATATACAAAGTCTTCAGAAAAACAAACAGGAGTTACAAAGGATTCTAAACGGAAAAAAATCATGATATAGTTATCTTGGCAGAAACATGGAAAAATCCAGGGGAAGAATTAGATAAGAAATACCAAATTTCAAGATACCACGGACATTTTGTCTCTAGACATGATCTTAGAAGTTTGGAACATTCTAGAGGTTTTGGATTTTTTTCCCAGAAATTCAAGATGGGTTTCCCAGAACCTCAGGAGAAAAACTTTCCCGAAGTTCAGGAGGAAACTAACCAAGGAATTCACTACTTCTAATTTCTCAAAAATGCAGGAGCAAATTTCCACAAAGCTCAGGACGATATGTCCTACAAATTCAGGAGAGAACTTTTCTGGATTTCTCAGGAGATCCGTTGTTCTCAAAAGTTTAGTTGAAGTGCTAGAGAACTTTCCTGAAGTTCAGAAGAGAACATTCCAGAATTCCAGAATAAGGATTGCTCGAACATCATGATGAAACCTCTCCAAAGAACAGTAAGAAACTTTCCATAAGAATAGGAAGTACTTTCTAGTAGTTTGGGTAAGATTTTCTCTGAAGTTCAGAAACAAACATCCCCGAAGTTCAGGAGAAAACTTCCCAAAAGTTCCGAAGAGGACTTTTCAGAAGTTCAGGAAGAAACGTCCGACAAATTTAAGGGAATTTTCCTGGAAACTCTGAAGAGGAATTTCCCAAAGTTTTGGTGGAATTTTCTTGGGAGTTCAGGATAGGACTTATCAATGTTTAGAAAGTATAAGCTCAGGAAAAAATTCCCAGAATTTTAGAAAGAAACATACCATAGAGGGCACTATCTATAAGTTCCAGAAGGAATTTCTCCAAAATTTCAGGAAACTTTTCTGAAATTCAGGAGATAGCTTTCCAGAAGTTCCGAAGGAAATTTTCCAAAAGCTTAGTTGGAACTACCCATAGGTTCTAGTGAGCTTTCCTGAAGTTTAGAATCGAACATTCCTCAAGTTCAGAATGAGGCTTTCTCGAAGTTCAAGAATTCCCAGAAGACAGGTAGATACTTCTGGGAAAAAAAGAAATAAACTTTTCAGAAGTATAGGGGGTACTTTCTAGTAGTTAAAGCTAGAATTTTTCAGAAACTCAGGAACAAACTTCTTAGAAGTTCAACTTCACTGAGGACTTCTCAGAAGTTCTGGAAGAAGCTTCGAACAAATTTAAGAAGATTTGTCAAGAAATTCTGGAGAGAACTTTTCCAAAGCTTTGGAGAAGTTTTCCTCGCCGTTCAGGATGGGACTCATCAGGAGTTTAGAAAGTAACTTAGTCCAGGAAAAAACTTACCAAATTTTCCTGAAGGGTTAGGTTGGGTTGTTAGATGTGAATTTACAATAAAATCAGGAGTGACTGTCAAGAAGTTCATGAGGAAACTTGTTGAAAGTTCAGGAGGAAACTTCCCAGAATTTCTGCAAAGAGTTTTGTCGAAGATCACAGAAGAGCTTCCCTGAAATTCAAGAGATAATCACTGATGAACAGATGAAGCAGTCTATTAAAAAAATCATTCATATGACCATAATGATATTCTTTGCTCAAGACACCATATAAGAATGTGGTAAACACCATCTTCCAAACCGTTCGCACCTCGTTTGAGAGATTTGATTGGTGAAAAAAAAACTTCCATGAAGTTTAGCAGAGAAGTACAGAAGATTTTCAAGAAGTTTATTGCCTAAGAGAATTCTTCCAAAGAAAAATTCACCACTTAGGGTAGTAGAAGCTTACTAAAAAGGTTAAATGCTGTACCAGAAGGTCAGAGAACCGCATGATAAAATCGTTGAAGTCAGATCGATCACTGCATATCTGTACAGCAACCTTTGAATGTTAAATGTTTAAGGAATTCATGGTGTCAATGGCTTCAGTATCGTCACGCATAAATTGGTAATAACTAGATAATAACTCCTCTTCTGAATC
Organism: Aedes koreicus; assembly: GCA_024533555.2. Taxonomy (NCBI): domain Eukaryota; kingdom Metazoa; phylum Arthropoda; class Insecta; order Diptera; family Culicidae; genus Aedes; species Aedes koreicus. The sequence goes on from JAHHFK020003065.1 coordinate 195,552, forward strand.
ATCTTTGAAATAGATATCGACACTAGTCCACATATTAATTAATAATTTCCCCGACAAATACTTAAAAGCGCAACTTTGGAACAGCGTCCCAATGACGTTTTCTGAATAACAAAAACATTAGTGTAATTCACAAAACAAGAGAAAAATGTAAACACTTGTTCTTTGACTGTCAAAAATGACAGTTAAATTGAAGCATGGTGTAATATTCCAAACACATTTTGAAATCTTTCAACACTACAGTTAACAGTCGAGTTCGGTTGCCGACTCGTCAGATTCAGTCGGCTTCGGTAATGCGTAATTTTTCTCGACTCGACAGTGACAAGTGGCGAATCGGGCTGGGTGAAAAATCTTTTATAAGTAACCCCTTTGGGGGAAAACCGAAAAAAAAAAATTATCTGTTATAAATAAAAAATTCCCCCTTAACAGGGTGGCCACAGAACCGGGAAAACCGGGAATTAACCTGGAATTTTAAAAAAACCGGGAGAAACCGGGAAAAAACCGGGAATTTATGTTCACATGATTATTCATAATTTAGATTGTGTGTGATTATCATCGACCTCTAGTTATTCCTATCTTAGCGTGTTCATCCATAACGATCTGTGAAATTTTAGAGTGTGTGAATTGATTTACCTTCTATAAATATCTTGACTCATTCGCGTAGTAGGCTGAGTGATGTTTAATGCACGCACAGTACAGCGCCAATTAGATCAAAGGAGTGCAAGTAAGAAGGAAAACCATTTGGAGGAAAACAAACCATCATTCCTCTGCATGTGCCAGAAAGGGTAAGGTGATTAAACGTCAAAAAGCCTAAGTGTGTCAACGTGTGTTCTTACGTCTGATCTCTTCTCTCTTTCAAGCGCATAGAAAGTAAAGGACTTGCTGTCAGGCAAACGTTTCCCTATGAAAACAATATATTATATATTCGTCCTATGCGTTTGAAAGAAAAGGGAGTAGACATCAGAAAACCTAATAATTATTATTAATCTCTCACGTTCACCTTTTCGCTTTATTGGTGATACTGAGCTCATATTCGTCGCCGAATTCCAACAATTTTATTAGCGAATTAACACTCATCGTATTTCGACAGCGGATTTTTTTTTCTAATTATAACAAGCGATACCAGTATAGCATTACCACAATAACCGAAAACGGCTTTAAATCTAATATTTAGCTATCTTGTTGGAATTTTCCTTTATTGTTATTTGGTACAAGCAATGATGTTTCGAAATCTCCTTATCCCGTTTTGTCGTTTTGGCTACGCGTTTCATTTTTTTTGTTTGGCAGGAGGTCTGTAATTTCTTCGTTTAATATTTCTTCCTCTGTTAGCTGTTCATACTGACTGTCAAAACCATCAAATATTCGAGCACATCAATAGACCATTGCACGATGGCGTCATCAATGCAGTTTTGACAGTTCAGGGATCAATGCAGTTTTGACAGTTTACGTGGACTTAGGATATTTTCGGTAAGATCGGTTCGAGATTTTGTGATCTAAATTTATTACGATTAAAGTAAAACAGCCGGAAAACAGAAACCAGTGCTTATTACTACATCATTTCCTGAATCTAATCATTCAGAATCCAGAAAAAAGTCAATGAAAAATTTCGTTTGAGCGGTTCAAATTCTAACACCTTGAAAACAAGCTTCCTGAACTGTCAAAAAAGTGAGGTTAATGTATTCCGTGTAATGATCTATATCGAAAAAAAAAACTGTTTCGGAACTCGGCTTTCCTTTTGACATTTTTTTTTCTATTCGAATTCAAACTTGATAAAGCGAAATGTTTTGTTCTCGCCGAAGAAGAAGTGGGTAGAGATGAATTTTATTTCCTAGTGTAAAATTGGGTTTACACTTCAAGAAAACTGTAATTTTTGTGTAGACTTATTTCCTGCCACGAGAATCCAAATCCCGGGTTCCATTTAAAACACACAAGCGCACAAATCCAGTGACGCTTTACCCGATCTGTAAAGCAGTCTTGAACCGGGAAATTTTTTACATTGGGTCCGAGAAAACCGGGAAAAAACCGGGAATTTGAAAATGAAAATTGAGTGGCCACCCTGTTAAAACACTTTAGAATACTTCATCATTTTTCGTTTTTCTGGTCTGTGGGGGTTTTTTTGGGGGTTTTTGGGTTTTTTTCCTTTTAAAATTAAAATTTGGAAAATCTTTTTTTCATATCAAAAATTTTTTTTTTTTTTTTTTTTTTTTTTTTTTTTTTTTTTTTTTTATAAAAAAATTTCCCCCCAAAAGGGCCTTTTTTTTTTTTTTTCTGTATAAAAAGGGAAAAAACCGAATAAAGCTTTGTGAATGAGTGAATCGTCCCGGACTGCCCCAATGTATAAAGTGTCGTACAATTCCATAACAATTGGCGCTCTTTTGTTGGATCCCAAACGCAATTATTATTGTTACATCCACTACTTTTTCGGCTTTGCTTTCCCTTCTTTTTCTTCTTCCCCTTCGACTTTTTCATCTTCACTGGTGGCGGTTCCGTAGGATACTTGGTCAAATATTTCACTGCCATGGCCGCACCGTTAACGAACTTCTGCTCCATGAATGCATCCATCAACGATTCCTTCACATTCTTATCCAACTTGATGCGGAACTTCTTGACCATCGCAAGGAAATCATCCCGTGTCAATAAAGGGTTCTCTAGCTTCTGTAGCTCCAGCATAAAGTGGCCCAGATCACGCTTAAGCTTCTTTTTCTTCGGTTTGAAGCCCAAAAACCGGCAACGGTCCAACAACATCTCCGGAACATCGACCGGGCGCGGAGGATTTGCCAGCAGAACTCCCTGGTAGGTGATATTCTTTGAGGGATCGCGATTCATAAAACGCTTCGATAACTGGAATGATGTACTAATTAAAATAAAATTAATGAAGAACAACTTAAACTCACCCTCGCAGTTACTTTCGACACGAACTGGTACTGTCCCAATGACAGAACGTTCATATTTGGATTACGCCCGAATGCCTTAACCAATTCCTTAAGATCATCCTCACTGAAAAAGTTTCCACCCAGTGAGATTTCCCTCAAATGTTCACATTTTCGAAATGCCTTCAGCAACGAGACGCCTTCCTCCGATCTCATGCAATTCATTTCCAAGTTCAACACTTCCAATCCACTAGCCACAATCGCTTTGAACAACGCCGAACCAAATAGCAAACCCCGAAGAGCATTCCACGACAAGTTCAGCTTCTTCAGCGACTCATTCTTGGCCAGCTGTTTCAAAAACGGAACGATACACTCTTTCTCCCGATACAGGTAGTTTCCTTCCAGATTCAGTTCTCGAATCGTTGTGTTCACCTCCAGAAACAAGCCCGCCGCAACTCCACTTATGTGCTGTAACCGATTCCAGCTGACATCCACCTCTTCGATGCAGTCCGACATTGACAGTGCCTTGAACAGCTCCATTCCCCCAGTATCGCTCAACTGACAGTGCGACATGTTCAAGCTCCGCACCGTCGATGTCGACAATCCATCTGCCAAAATCATCACCACTTCGTCGTCACTCAGTGTGCAGTGTGCAAGATTCAACCTTCCGATCCGTCGAGACAACTGTAGAAGATTGCCGAGACAATTCGCCAGAATAATGTCCATCAACAGATTGTGACTCAAGTCGAGCGAGTTCAGCCGATCCGGACAAGCCAACGCCAGGCAATCCAGAATGATTTGCACCTGGAGGTTACTCAAACCAACGCGCTGCGAAGTGAAAAGTGATCAACTAAACCCAATCAATACCCAGTAGAGGATCTTACGCTCAAATCCACGTCCACATCGGATTCCGCATTCCGTTCGATCTCCTCCAGAACATCGCAAACGAATTGCAGCGCAGTCACCCCGTACTTGTGACATTCCATTACATAATATTGTGCAATGCTACGTTTGGGTTCGACTGACGCTTCATCAGCCTCGGCCAGCCGCTTCAACGGTTCAATCGGTTTCGGAAAGCACAGCGATTCGTCTTCGATCGTCGAATTGGAACTGTGACCTCGAAACGGACATATCGCAATGCGATAAACCTCTTCTGGTGCGGGTTGTTCCGGAAATTCCTCCGAAAATTGAGTAGTAACTTCCGGCTCGTCAGGCTCCGCTGAGTTTGCTTCATCGGTTACGGTTTCAAGCTCCATTTTTCAGCTTTAGGAAAACTTTTTTTTTTTCAATTTGGTTTAGAATAAGTACGAAAATTTAGGGCATCAAAGTCCAAAACATTGCAACTGACACTTGATTGGCAAGGCCTGCTAACAATTCACCGCTTGCTTTTCATTATTTCTATGAGCGGTTTTATAAAACTGGTTGAGCAAATTGTTATAATTTTAGACAATGCTCAATTTTGAAATTGTCTCGTTTTGGGGTTCGAATTTCGAGCTAAGTATATATTCGGAATCTTTTAACCGGAAGTGTCGCACAAAATCTTATAAATAGAAAGAGAAACAGCGAACATTCTCGGCCTGCGCACGCACTGATACCATTCGATCCCCCATTGCGTCGTTAGAAGTTTTCTCTGTCCGCCAAGATTATCTGATAAGCTAGATAAGATATCTTCGACATCGGACGAGTTGATATCCACAAAACCGAACGGTCAGTGCGAATTCCATATTCCCAAGCGAAAGTCGCGGTGGTTTGTCCCGTGGAAGTGTAGCGGTGTTTATTGACAGTTGCTTCCGGGTAGGCTGGAGAAGAAAACATGCTAGACTACTCCCTGAATCGACCGAAACCACCGGAAACGTTGAAGCAGATGCTGTATCGAAAGTGGGACGAATTCTACCTGCAGTGGGAGATTTACACCATGACCTATGTGTTCGAGCCGTGGGAAAAGTGCATCATCAGTATCCTTTTTGAAAAGACGAATCACGTGATGATAGGTGTTTGTTAGAATTTAGTTGTTCAAAACATAATTCGCTTGCTGATTTCTTTTTAGCATTGCACTTCACAAATGTTAACTCTGCTTCGTTACTGGTCAGCGTCACACAAGTCTGCTTTTTGGAACTCTTGCATACTGTACCCTAGTTGGAACATATATCCGGAAGTAGATTTTCGATCCTTTGCATCTCTTACCGAGTCTGCGTTTACGTGCACGGTTAAGGGATTTGCCTTGATAACTAGTACCTACCCATGGTCCTCTGTGTGCTTTAAGTAGAGCTTCCAATTAATCTGCTTGTGATGGATAGCACATTTTTCGTCCTAGAATTGACACGTTAATGGAACAATTTTCGATCGAGTATTAACAAAAACGTACTGCAAACCAACGTACTGCATAGTGCTCAGTAGTTCATCACTCTCTTCCTTCAAACTGGCGCTGGTTTGTAGATGCCCTGAGTCCAATGGAATCTTTGAAAGCTTTCTGAAACGGCTCAGAAGTTTTTGACCGCAGAAACAAAGAAAAATATGCGCTGGATCCCGGATAATGCTCCGGCACTCCTCGTTCGTATGACAGGCCACAACAATACCATCATTCTTTTACTGAGTGATTTCCATCTCCTTCAGAGCGGCGTCGAAGTCATTCGAAGGAAGGAAAATCGTGGCAGACTGCCTTGGGCTGAACGTACTCTCGGTAGTTGTTTCATGTAAACGGTTTCTTGTAGTTCCCCGTGTTAGTCTTGACGTCAGCGTGTTTGGGTAGCAGCTTTTTCTAGACAGCTACTGTAGCAACTGTCGATTCTTGCTTTAAACTGCAGCTTGTAACGTTGCTTGTCCTCCTACATTTGCATCGTCGGGCTGGTAGTTCTACCTAACCCAAGGTTCAGTGCTGCTTCAGGACGTTGAGCTCATTTTTAACAGCTACAAGCCACATTTTACGTTCAGGACCAGCTACTGCCTTTTCATTATGCCGAGGTTCAGGTTGCTGATTGTAAATCCGGCTTGAGTACTCAGTGTAATGGATAACAGTGTAGTTGGTTATCGTTTCGTAATTCTTGGCGATCGTCTGAGCTAAGATGGATCAGGAACTTTTATCACGCTGCTGCTGAGGAATGCTTCCATAGTGCTATGGGTTGATTCGTTTTGCTTCTCCTCCATCTTAACGAATGTAGAATGCATGTCTTCTTCGATGTCATTCTCAACTGGCATCTCATCTGTCTGCTCGTTGTCGCGCTCTAACTCGATTGGACTGCGAGATCTGCTTCATTAGGTCATCGACTTCTAAAAATCAACCGTCTCTGCTTCGAAGTGATCACTTTATCGGTACCAGGATCCATTAATTTGTACGCCTTGTGATTATCCGAGTAACCGACAAAAATCATCCTCAGGGCTCCTCAAAGCATGGAGGTACTTTGGACCAGGCACCTTTTCATTCCATTTTTCGTAGAGCGTTCTCCGCACTGATCTCGATGGAAGAACATTCTGTGGATAGACTAATGTGTTGACTGCTTCCGCATCAATTCGAAGACACCCTTGTGTTACCACTAGGCTTAGATTTTTACTTGATGCTGCAAGGTATATGCAACGGTATACAGTGGCGTAATTCCTTTCTCGGTCAAATCGATGTAGTACTTTAGGCTGGCCTGATCGTATAAGTCAGAGCTATTTCTCAAACCGGGTGGCAACTATTCGATCATATTGCATGATTCTTTTAGAAATTTCTGATTTTATTTGCAGGAAATATAACTCACAAAAACTTGCGTACCGGCCAATCATCATCAGCGCAATATATATTGATCCTCTTGATGTTTTCTTTGGGCCATAGACGTTCAAATGATCCAGGTTCAAAATACCTCTAGACGACGTTTCAGCTTCCTTGGGATAAGGTAACCGGTATTGTTTTTCCTCCAGGCAAGATTCATTCAGTTTCCTTCATGGAAAAGTGTCCAATGTGACCAGATTATTGTTGACTATTTGATTAGGAGCGCGGTGTACTTTCGATAGAGATTTTTGCTCCTTTGTACCGTCCTACGCCGATCAGTACTCCGGTATCTTTGGCCTTCGCCATAAGCGCCATCATTTTCATTGAAAAATTCTGCAGCTTGATGCGCCAAAATCAACGATCCAACTGTTATTCTTAAAGGTTCTGGATCAATCGGGTTAAAGATGCGAATTCGTCACTAACGGTTCCTTCCTCGCGGCATAGTTTGCGTTGTTTCGATGGATTCTACTCTTTCCTCTGACTCAGTTATCGGCATTCCTGTATCCTGTGCTTTCGGTTAATGACAAAGGTGGCTCAGCATCTGTTTCGATTAGACATTTAGAATGGACTTTTATCAAATATTCAATACGAGTGCTTTTCTGTCCCCTGAAAGCTTTATCGATCAATTCCTCTAATTATTGCCATTACAGAAAAAATGGAATTCGGCGATATTGCCACAAGGGATCAGAGTGTATTTCATTAATTTACCTTATAAAATACTGGAAATGGTCACCTTTCTTCCAGGCATCAGTAACCAGATTTGGGTCAGCTTCCTCTACATACTTTCACAGCTCGTCTAGAAATAGAAGCGCCTTCAAATCTCGAAATTATTCAACTTCTATATGGCGAACTTGTTTCTCTTTCCATAGGTATATTTTGATTAATAGTGGAGTAAAACTTGTTGACATTTATCTCAACACCCCTTCTTATCTGCATACTTAGCCTACTGATTTCGTTCGTGCGAAAAGTCGTTTAAACGATTCGGTAGGAGCGCATCTTTCGTTTTCAAAACAGAAGAAGTAAACAATCGTGATCTGTACACTTTAAGATACAATATTGTAGCTTTTGAACTGCTTTATCATATCAAATATTCAATAAAATCGATAACGTTGAGATCATTAATCAATTTATAACCAACAATTGATAACTGAATAAATCTCATCGAACACAAGATTCTGTGCACTGATAAAAATATTTCATTTAGCTACTACTGGAAGCACATGTAGATTATTTTCCAACACTAAAATAAGTAACTATAAAATGAGAAGAAAGATTAGTAATTTTCATTTAATTCCAACTACCTTTATTGCTTATCTTGACAGATACCCGTATTTCGTCAACAATGAGCAGACTTCTTCAGTGTCGTGTACTAATTGTGTTGTTTTAAACACTCACACTTAATTTATCTCGGCAAAATCTCTAACAGCCGATCAACTCGGCAGTTACGTTTGCTGGCATTTCTGTAAAATTTGTGTTTATTAGCTAACTTTCGGCAAAATTTTCATTTGTTAGCTGATTCTCGGTAATTTATTTGCTGACTCTCAGTAACCTAAAATGCCGGAATATTTGGCTGTTGGATTCTCGGTGAATAAAACTAAGTGTGCAGTCTGTGGCCAGACTGAGCAGTTATAACATGCTTTATAATGCCTATCTTGTTGAAATTATTTGGCATCCATTATAACATATTATAACTCTGTAGTCTGAACAAGGCATTAAATGTTGGTAGGAACGTCCAAAACAGCGGAATCAAGTTCATTCGAGATGGTAGATCATTAAACATAATCACACTTAGTTTTTTTTTTCGACGAGAACCCAACTTCGGCATTTCAGTTTACTGAGACTAATCGAATAAATTACCGAGATTCAGCTAACAAATGAAAACTTTGCCAAAAATCAGCTAACAAACAAAAACTAATTGACAGAAATATCAGCAAAAGAAACTGCCGAGTTGATCGAGTTGCCGAGGAATTTTGCCGAAGTAAATTGAGTGTGATTGAAATACATGCTCGCTAGCATATGTAGTAGCATTTTTCCATTTAGAAATTACATAGCTCCAAAAACCCTTAGGATGTCGTATTAAATAAGTTTGTATCCGTAAAACGTACGATTCGTAGAGTGAAGAGTTTGGTTTACGGTACTCATTAAATGCCAAGTGAAAACTACGCTTATTTGCCAGGGAACGGTGTGGCCGGAGTTTACGCTGCGAAGAGTTTAGTTTTAGTTTCAATAAATAAGCAATGAGCGATTTGGGAGAGGTTTAGGGGTGGAGAACCCGGTATTTTTTGTTTTGGTTTTTTTGGTTGGGGGGTGGGGGGGTGGGGGGGGTTTTGGGGGGGAAAAAAAAAGTTGGGGGTGGGTTTGGGCAATGAGGTCTATACTGGTGTAGAAGAAGTGGTTAGGTTGTATTAGTGTAATGCAAAATTCTGTCATTGTGTTCGTGAGATGATGCACAGCCTTTTTTTTGCAAACATGCGTGACGTAGATCTCCAAAAACAACAATTCACAAGAGCAGCAAATCATCAGGTGGAATGTTTATTTTCAGTAATTGGTATAGTTTTTTAAAAGTTTCGGCTGAAAAATGCCTTCTTGTGCACTAAAAGGATGCTAAACTTGCTTTGTTATTATTCGCTTGTTTTTGGAGTTTTACGTCACTACCCGAAATCATGGATTGTTTACACATTTTTCGTTACTAATACCGACAAACACCTTGCTCTTCGCCACCTATACACCTATACACTCATATACCGTATAGACCTCATTGAGACAGCTCTACCGAGGCTCGAGCACCGAGTAGCCGCGAGAACCAATATAGCAAAAATTGAAACAACCCCCGGCCCACCGGGGACACTTTTATGCGACATAATAAAGGACCCCGGCAGCAAAAAAAAAAAAAAAAAAAAAAAAAAAGGCGACGAAAAAGCAAAACGACCGAGGGTGGGTGGAAAGGGGGGGGCAAAAACAGAGAAAAAAAAAATAAAAGGGGGCGAGCAACGGAGACCGAGAACAAAAAAAATCGGGGGGGGGGAAAAAGGGGATGCCCGGAGAAAAAAAGGGGGGGAAAAAGGAGCACCAACATTAATGGCCACACACAAAAAAGATATAATAAAAACAAAAAAAGGATCTAGTAGTGATTAGAATTAACCTAACTAGAGGTTCAATTTCCCGATCAATTTGCTTGTCCCGGGATTCGGGATAGAATTTGTTGCTTGTCCCGGGAAATTTTTTAATGTGCTTAAAAACGCAATTTTGTGGTTAGGAATATGTTTTATTCATAAATAAAAAAATCAATGGTTCAAATAAAGTAACTGGTCTTATTAATTTGAATTCGTTCTCTGAAAATACGACTAATAAGAAGCAAATGTTATTAATGCGGACAGTGAGGTTCGCTTTTTAGAACAGATATTTCCGGAGTTCGAAAAAATGCGCTCGCTATCGGTTGACGTCGGTTTGATTGATTTTAAGCCGCCGAAAATGATTTCAAGATTCGGGCTCAACTTACCATGTAGCTCAAAAAGTGACAGCTCTTTCGCAATTACTTTTGAAAAATCAATCATTGCCGAATCAGTCTGGGACGGGTTGGCATATTCCTTTATAGCCGATTCCAGTTCTTCAAAGATGCTCGATGGTGTCGATCCTGAATCGTCATGCATACAGGACAATCCAGCATTCAACTCGGCAGCATCATCATCGGTCTGTCTTTGGCAGTCTTGCAACAATCGAACTCCCAGTTCCTTGATGAACTTAATCATTTTCGTTTTCGATGAGCTTTCCAGTTCTGCTGGCACTTGCGTTGACAACGGAAGACCTTGAAGGAACTTCAGCGCTGTTATTATTTCCTTTTGGCGCCGTTCGTTGATTCTTTTCGTGATTGCATCGAAGAGGTCGTTTCCAACTTTGGAGTTACTTTTCTTAAGCTTCGAATACAAGAAACTCAAGCTGCCTTCCGCAGACAGCAATGTAGCATCTCGTCTTCCCAATGCTTCCGAAGCGAGTCTGATTGGCTGAAGAGCTTCCTGAAGGTTTTTTGCAACCTCGAAATCACTGTCCAACATAAGACCGGAAAGGCCTATTTCGGAAAGTGTCTCTTTGATGCAATCAAAACCGCGAATGAAGTGCTCCAGCATCGTATCAGTCGGGTTCCAACGAGTTTTGTCGTCCACACACAGTTGAAGTGGTTTATGTAACATTTTCGTGATTTTTTCTTGAAGCAGTGCATTCTTAACAGGCGATTTTCAAAAAAAAAATTCACGACTCTTCGAATACGTTTCAGAGACTCTCCAAATCGCGTGGTGTACAAGTCTATAATTGAAATAAATTAGCTGTTTTCTTTAATATGAACATGAACATTCCAATATATTTACCCGAAGAACCAACTTCATCATCGTAGTTATCACTATCCGAATCGTCGCTATCTGAATCCTCATTTTCAATTGGTACCGGTGGCTGATCCTTGTACAGGACATCGCAAACCCCCAAGTGAATCGCATGGTTGTAACACTGCTGATGAAGGTAATCCGACAATCTTCCAAACTTCGTCATCACTCGAGCTCCGTCAGTCGTTGATGCTACAATGTTTCCATCCTTAATACCGAATTTCCGGACCATATCCTTGACCATTTCCAAAACCTTTTCAACAGGTAGTGATCCACGAATTTGGTCGAGACCCAGGTTGTAGAATGGTCCGTCAGCGAAATGGGCATTCACGTTTAAGTAGCGCTTGTTGCTTAGACTTGTCCACTCGTCCAAAGTGAGACTAACCAGTTCACCGCTATCGATACACTTCACTATTTCATCCCGCGTTTCCTGCTGAGCGTATCCATAGTATTCGGCGACCAGCTTCATGACAGATGTATTCGACGTTGGCAGAGATTATCCACGATCTGCGATCGATTGTCTGATGAACTTGCTGTTGGTGATTGCATTGATCGAAAATCCGTCCTCTGCTGCCAGCCGAGCTACAATTTCCGCCAGTGACTGATGTTTAACGAACTTGAGCATCGATACTTGTTTCACTGGGACATTCGGTGTGGATGATTTAACTTTCGCAGCAGACTCACTAGGATTTGTGGGGGGTTTGGAATCCATGTCGTGTTTGTTCTTCGTGTGCCGGAGTAAGCCACTGGTCGAAGAGCCCTTCACGACAAAATTTGCAGGCACTTCCGACATCGTGCTTATTCTTTGTCATCCGCAATTCTATCAAAGTGTTTCCAAATTTCAGCCATGCCTTTAAAATAATTGGATGTAAGGCTACATTAGCACAAACTTTGTATTACTACTTACTTTGATGTAACGGCAATCCGAAATTATTCAATGAACACAGAAGCAGTAATCAGTGAATGAAAACAATGTTTTGAATGGAAATGACAGCTTGCGTCGTATTGGTGCGCGCGCGTGTGGGTGTGTGTTAAATGTGTAGGCAAAAATGCGAATGCCTATTGAACCAACACAAAAGGAATGATGCATTTTCATGAATGATGTATAACATCGATGTAGGTACAGTAAATATGTATGGTGGCGTTGCATGGGTTATATTGAATGCGCGTAAACGGTACACTGAAATTAATTGGGAAGTATCAAAGCCAAAAAATATGTAAGATATTGTGTGTCCCGGGATATCCCGGGTTAGAACCTCTAAACCTAACGCTTTCGTGTCATTTATTTGAATGTAGATCATTGATAGATTCAATTTTCTATCCAATCTCGGTATTAAAGATTTGCTCTGCCAGGTCTCAGGGGTTCTCAATTGTATTGCTAATTACCTTAAGAATATGCGGGTGCGGTATTTCGAACACAACCTTTCTAATCTAATCGAATCTAATACACACGCAGCCAGTACGAAAAAGCATCCTGGAAATAATTGGGTTAGATGACGCCCAATTATTATTTTTTTCGTCAATATTGATGCTTGCAGCATATCAAAGACATGATACAAGCGTCAAAGCGGCCAGGCTTACTACGTTGCATTTACCGCAAAAGATGATTCTGTAAAATGAGTTGGATTCAAACAATTAGATTTGAACCACAACGCATTTTGTGAATCCACCGGGGGGAAGGGGGGGGGGGATCGCTCCGAGGTAAATATAATAAAATAATATTAAAATAAATCATGAAAACCCGAGTAATGATAAAAATGAAAAGGATAATGATAAAAATGTTAAATAAATGTACAATGTCTAACAGAATCTATATATATAAAAATGGATTTCTGTCTGTCTGTCTGTCTGACCCTAATAGGTTGGGAGACTACTGAACCGATCGGCGTGAAAATTTGTATGCAGGGGTTTTTGGGGCCGGGGAAGATTCTTAAGATAGTAAGAGACCCCTCCCTCCTATTCAAACAAATGAAACTTATTTTTTTAATATAATCGAAGAGCCCAGTGTGATGGTTCGAGAACTAATCAAGCAAATGGAACCAAATTTGGCATGTGGAGGGTGAAGGCAATGATTTTATGGTGGTTTGAGAAACCACGCCCTCTGGAAGGGAGGGCTCCCATACAAATGAAACACAAATTTCTACCAAAATTGAGAATTATCCAGGTTACTTAAACAAAAAACGTGTATTTCTCAAGTAAGAAGCATGTTTGATAGAAGTTTGAACCCCTGCTTTATTCAAGAAAAAAAAACTCATTTAAAAAAAAAACAAAAACGTGCCAGTTATATTAAATTTTCCTTCATTTTGTTGCAAGCATAGCAGCGCACGCACCGGGTTCAGCTAGTAATTTATAAAATGTAGTGAAGGGATATTATAATGCAAAATGATGATAACAAATACACACCTAAAAGTTTAGACAATATATCGTAGAAATGAGGAAAAAAATTCGAAATTATTTTACAAAATTCGGGACTTCCATGGATGATCTGAAATTATACATCATATAAAGAAAAGTATATCTAAAATTGCGATGTGTTGTTTTGCTATCTTGCATCGCTTTGATCATTTGTAGTGAATCTCATGTACTACAGTGATTTTAAATAATGATATTAAGTTGAATCATAATTAATTAGTCAATTCATTATTTAAAAAAAATATGAGCACGACAGTTAATTATAATAGCATGTTTATCTGCAACTTAGCTGTTCACCCTATCATCAAAAGACTTCAGCCGTTATAGTTACTATAGATCTAGTGAGATTAGTATTTGTGTTCACAATAACGGTAAGAGAATATAATATATGTATGTATGCATAAAATATATCTGACATCCACTACTTGGGCACTGAAAACAAAAATTAGGCATGTATCAATATCTCAATAGTTACCGAAAAATAGCGTACTAAAATGTGTAGATAAATACTGTGGAAAAACTTGTTTATGTGATATAACCACAATGGAACTGACTCTTAGTTTCGGGTCTTGACAAAGAATCCCTACTGAGCCCTTGCGGCACGTCAAGCCGGCCAGTTCAGCGCAAGGGTGCGGTATTTCGAACACAACCTTTCGCAGAAAAATAAAAAACGGTTTCACCTTAAGTGAATTGGAACAAAGTGAAACGGAACGCCGATTCAAAACAATGAAAGCAAAAACAGATACATGTCTAACGGTGTCACAGGGTTACTCGAAGTTTAAATCCAGTGCAAAAGACTATTTTTTTTTTTTTTGAAATTAACACTAAAAATTTTTACTTTGATCATAAATTCACCAATAAATTTATATTGATATAGTTCACCCGTATCAACTTCATCCAGAATACGCCGTAAAACTATCAATCACACAGATTTTCGAATCATACTAAAAGTTGAATTGTTCAAACCACTGACTGTCATCCTTCTCATGGTGCGGCAAAATTGATACATTACACCACACTACAATACACTGAAGAAGTCTAGTCTAGTCTGAAATGGGTCGCAGACGAAATAGGCCTATCTCTCAGAGAATAAGCTTTTTCTAGTGGAATTTGTTCGCGTTTACTAGTGGTAGTTTGAAAACGTGTTTCAGTTTTTTATTATTTCTGATTTTTTTTTAAAGTGATCAAGTGAAGTGTTAAATTTTCCTAGTTTTCCAATTATGTACAATTGTTCTTCTAATACATTCGTAAAAGTTTTTTTTTTAATCAATCAATTGAAGCGAAGTGAATCAATCAATTTCTATTCGAAATCATTTAACCCGAAGTGTTCCCTTAAAAGGAATTATTTTGAATAGAAAAAAAAACACAACGTTTTAAGCAGTTTTCTTCGCAGACATTGACCGAGATTATCTGATAAGCTAGATAAGATATCTTTGACACGGGAAGATTCGATGTCCATCGCACCGACCGGTCAGTGCAAACTATCTGTCCGCGAAAGAAAGTCGCGGTGGTTGCTTTCCTCCAAGTTCTGTGGTGCTGATCGTCACTAGAAAGAAACATGCTAGACTACTCTCTCAATCGTCCAAAACCGGCGGAAACGTTGAAGCAAACCCTGTATCGAAAGTGGGATGAGTTTTACCTGCAGTGGGAGATCTACACTTTGACCTACCTGTTCGAGCCGTGGGAGAAGTACATCATCAGTATCCTTTTAGAAAGACTGTGTTCGTGAGTATGCAGTAATTAGTAGCATAAGGCAATCGCTTTCCACGCTTAGTAACGGTGGATTGAATGGGTTTTGCGTTGAACTCTGACACAGCTACAACACGTTATAATAATTATCGACAAGAAAATATCATCAATATCATACAATAACTGCTCCGCCTGGCCAGCGTTTAACACGAAATGAAGGATTAACATGTTCATTGCCTAATGTTCCTCCAAGGAACGGAGGAAAATGAAATGTCACACCTCCATGTTGACCTTTACTTCACATACCGGAGCATTTTATGAAACGTGCAACGTCACCGACCGCTATCAAGTGTGAAACGCTGGTTCGCAACAGGCATAGGAGGCTTTAATATAAGAAAAAATAATGTTGATAGTGATAAACAGTTCGCGTTGTCTTCGAGAAAACGAATTTCAATTTTACGTTTCTTGCACACAGCCAAGCTTGCTTCAGATAACTGAAACATGATTTTTGTTGAAGTTTTGATTATCTCGTTGGAAAATTAGTTCACAGCTGAACAATGCTTGGGTAATCCGACTTATTTGCTGACCCCAAATAGACCAACTAAAGCTTTAAATTCTTCATTGGTCGTTAGTATGTGTCGTGACCTCAGTAGCCTTCCATTGGAGAGCGTGTCGGATGGTGCGTATCGAGAATCGGTATCGGGGACTTTCTTACTTCGGAACTAGAAGACTGTATTTTTTTTTCCATCTGTCAGCCTCAAATGGTGTATGGCATTCTTTGATTCAACATTATCTGGGTTCGCCTGCTACAGTATGCAAGGTGTCTGGAGAAGTTACCAAATCTGTTCAAACAAACGAAAGTGTGATGTTGTGTAAAGATTTACAATACCGTAAAAGGGGGTAACATTGATCGTTTTGGATTACGTTTTATGTTGATGCGACGATCATTTTCTGTGAAAGTCATGTACGATAATCTCAAAGAGGATTTGTTCACGGAACTCCATTTTATGCTTTAACATGTTACGGATAGTAAAAAAAAATGATTTAACAGAAAAAAAAATCAGGGATTCAGTAACATTCATATTCAAACGAAAAATCATGAACATGAATTTTGAGAGTAGTTTGTTTTTGGCTGGCTAAGTTCCAATAAACTGAGTCATTTGAATAATTTCGGTAAAATGGTACCATTCCATTGCAGTTCTGTGAAATTCTCAGGTATTTGTTTTACGCAATTACCTACAATGAAGCGTAATTATACGTTTAGTCAAATTATTTTCATGCTTTTTGTATAAAATGCACTTCAGGCAAAGATTTTGTGTGTAAAATTCCGAATCAGAGAATGCAGATTTAATCAAAATTTTCACTTATAAAAGTTCACTCACACATTTGAATTTTTGCTTTTTTTGCTCAATTTTTTTTAATTAAAAATTGTCCTATAAATGAACAAAACACTCAACATGACAAAATATCATGTAGATTGACATATATTTAAGAAGTACTTGTTTTGAAAATATGAAACGTGCAATGCTGATCATTATAGACGTTAACTTTATGAAATATTAAAAAAAAAAAAGTGATCAATGCTACCCCGTTTTACGGGCCAGAATCTGTGAGAACTTGATAGCCTTGACTTTACAATCACAAGCACTGATATACAGCAATACCCCAACAAAGCGCGGTTTCGAATAACGCAATTTTCTTTTACGTTGTTCTCGACGGTTTCCACTAAGCGTGGTTCACCAAGGTGCAAACCGTCTAATGGAATCCTGTGACATATGGTATTTTATCTAATTGGTTCCAGCATGGAATACCTCGTGATATTGAGCATATAGAAAATTACTATCTCCAGCGAAGTTGTTCAATAGATCATGACCTTCCGATTGGTGGGCAGCAGTACAAAATTGTCTTGCAATTCGACGCTAGTGTGCATATGACATTCCTGTGTAAGCTAAATATCTGGATACTGGCCAACTAGCGAGATAGCCTTTTGGGCAAAGATACTCTAGTGAACTTCCGTATGGTGAACCGTTTAGTTCATAACTATCTCGCTATGCGGCGCTAGTGTGCATATAAACCTCCTGTATAATAAAAAAATGGGGGGGGGGGGG
The DNA here is from genome assembly GCA_024533555.2 of Aedes koreicus. Classification (NCBI taxonomy): domain Eukaryota; kingdom Metazoa; phylum Arthropoda; class Insecta; order Diptera; family Culicidae; genus Aedes; species Aedes koreicus. The sequence continues at coordinate 212,749 of JAHHFK020003065.1, forward strand.
GGGGAAGCAGGATCCCGAGATCCTGTCGATTATCAAGTTTATATTTTAGATAGAGATGCTCGAGTGAACTAGGCCTTTCGAGGGGGGGGGGGGGGGGGGGGGGGGGGGGGGGGGGGGGAGGGGGGGGGGGGGGGGGGGGGGGGGGGGGGGGGGGGGGGGGGATGGTGGATACCGTTTAGTTCAGAATTATCTCACTACGTGGCGATAGTGTGCATGTGAGGTCCTTGTATCAGCTGGATCGGGGGTCGAGATCCTGGCTATCTGGCAGGTTAGCGTTTTCAACAAACATGCTCGTGTTAACTAGGCCTTTTAGATAATGAACCGTTGAGGTGAGAATTATTTCACTAACTTCCTGTGTACTCTGGATCGCGAGATCCTGGCCAAATAGCAATATAGTGTTTTGGACAGAGATGCTCAAGTGAACTAGGCCTTTTGGATAGTGGACCTAAGTTCAGAATTATCTCGGCGCTAATGTGGACATGAATTTCCTGTGTAAGCTAGATCTCGAGATCTTGTTTATTTCACAAGTTGGCGTTTTCAACGAAAGATGCTCGTGTAAAATAAGCCTTATAGATGGTGAACCGTTTAGTTCAGAATTTCCCCACTACCTTGCGCTAGTGTGTATATTAAGTTCCTGTTTCATACTAGCACCACGTAGTGGGATAATTTTGAATCAATCTGTTTCGCATACTGCTAAGATACTGTTTAAATCCTAACACTGCTTCTTAACTACAATTCAGGCACACAATTTTCCATTCTGGCTACACACATTGTAACTACTTCAGCCGTTAGCTGTAGGTAGAAGACATGGTTTCGTTCGGAGTTTTTGTTTTGGTTTCAAGCAGAAAGGATGTTAACATTCATGATCTGCGTTCCTATTTAAAATGTATGATTATGGTTTATGTCGAGATCATTGATAATTATGTTCTCGATGTGTCGGAAAAATGTCCCTTATGCCGACCTAGTACCAGATGATTGGTTCTTTTCTGTGGCTCTACCTGATTCTTCAGAGTTCGAGGGATCGTAGTTCAACTGATGTCATTGTGACTTGTAATACCCCGCCATCATGATGCTTATTGCACGTCGGCAGACCTACGTCATGTTGGTTCAGATGTCGAGAGTGCAACTATTGCAACTGTTGGTTACCCGTATCTTGCTAGAACGCCGTCACAACGTTCATCCGTTCTAAGTGCGCTTAACGGCCAGGATAAAGTATTGTCGCATCGAACTATTACAGACGACAGGGACGTAAGTTTTGGCCAGTCGGTAAGAGCACGATCAAGCACGATTCGATCTTCTGGGTTGGAAATTGTCTCGACTTCCCTAGGCTTAGATTATCATTATGCTAACCTCAAAATATACAAATTCATGCATTGTTTTTGGCATAGAGAACTCTCAATTAATAACTGTGGAAGTTCTTCAAGAATACTAAGTTGATGAGCAGCCAATTAGAAGTAGAAGGGAAGTCCTATGATAGTAGACTATTCTACGCCCTTGCGCTGTGAGTAACTTTTGATGTACTTTCGTATCGCCTTGTACCTTTGCAGTTTACCATAAGCGCCCAGCATTGTTTTGAAAACCTAATTGCATTTGATTGATTTGCGTTTTTCAAGTAGCTCGGTCCAGGAGCCGTATTGAGGATCTTGAAACGAAGAACTTTTTCTCACAAGCGTTCGTACAAAAAGTCGTTCGTTTCGAGCTACGTAATGCCACCCCAGGTTCCAGGTTAATCTTTGTTTATCAGTGCATTAAAATCCTCCTCCATGGCAAGTTTTCAGCACTTGCTATCCTCCCGTCTAAAGACTTCTGGAAACGTCCAAGGATCCTCTGAATAATCACCGACAAAATCAGTAGTCATTGCTACGTAATCGTCGATTGGATGTACATCGGAGTCGTCATCGGTGAAACTCTCGAATTTTTCAGAGCTATCCCTATGGACGAATGCCTGTGAAGTTTTCAAACCAGGAATACCTGGCGCTGCACTCATCCAGTTTTGGTAGTTTCTGTGTTCTTCAGTGGGTCATACAACCGGTGGCGGTGATGTTCGCGGAAACATGATACCAGATTGCATACATGTTGAAACAATAGTTTGTTGTTGACATTGTTCGATGAGCTTAGTTATTAGCATGCTGTGAATTGTGTTGGCATTGTTAAATGACAGTGAATAATCGACTCACACTATGATGGTCCACCTACTGTCGTCAAACTTGTCATGTATATAAGGGTGGTTCAAATGATCGATTCAGCTCCACACCACTCAATCGATTCTAAATCAGGTCCTGGCTCTTCCCCCAGAATTTAAACTCAATTGGTGGCAAACGCGAACTGGCCCTTTAAAGTTTCTATGGGAACTGCTATGGGAAACCCAAACTTTATTTTGTTATGGACTAACTGTGTCGACGCCAACGTCCCGCATAATGAAATACGATTCGATACACAGCCGAAACTATATTTTTGATTTAAGATCACAATTTATGTTATAGTTATATCATAGTTTAAGCCTGGTTTCACTATATAAACTCTTCATTAATACATATTGTTAACACTGTAACTAAAAAGTTATTTATTGTCTGATTATATAACAACCTTATGGCAAGAAGCAGATCTAAAAATTTTGCTCGTGCAAACAGCCTTTTTTATAATAACATTTCAATTTTTTTTTTTACTCCTTTATTATCGAGATTTTCAGCCCTGGGCTGGTTCACCTCCCGCCGTAGTAACTCAAATACCTTTTGGGTATTTTCGTAACTTGTCCGGGGGTGAGATTCAAACTCGTGACTTTGGCGTGAGAGATATTTATGTTAACCACTACGCCAGAGTCGCCCCCTTTATAATAACTGATCTTAATCGCCTATAGGTTATTTGGCCTTTTGCCATCTTGGCCATCTTGTGGTGCCCATTTTTCGATGCTTCGCCCAAATAAACTCTGTTACCAGCTGTCTTCACCAAAGTTATTCACCGACTTTACTTTTATGTTCATCTCTCAGTCAAATACATAGTGTTTTCTTTCTTCCCTACACCTTTTTCCTTTACATTCTCTGCCTCTTTCGTGCTCTCGACCATTGCATTGATTTGTAGTCAATTCTAAGCGATTTAGTACTTTTGATCAATTTTGCAACACACTTATTATGTCAGTGGCATTGAACATTTTTTTTTGAGGTTTATGTTGCTAAATTCAGCAGATGTGCATTTTCTGTCAATCTGATTCATTTTGATATGCATCGAATTGAAATTGATTCAATTACTTGCAGGAATTTAAATTGATATGATCAAATAAAATTGATATGAGACACCCCTTGCTTTTGACAGATGTCTTCCTTTCCCTTACTCATTCCCCTAATATTTTCTGTAAACTATACAGGATTTTGTTGAATATTAGTTCGGCAAAGATTTTCATTAGGGCCTAACTGACAAACGTAAACAATGGCTTCTTCCGTAAATTTCTCGTGGCACAAAAGCTACTCATGCAAGCTTTCAATTCTATCGGATAGGTGCTCTTCATCTTTGAAATGACCGTGGTGGATTGATTAGGCGAGTTTTTTTCCCTTTATTATCGTGATTTTCAGCCTTGGGCTGGTTCATCTCCCGTCTTAGTCACTCAAATACCTTTTGGTTATTTTCGTAACTTGTCCGGGGGTGAGATTCGAACTCGCGAACAAGCCTTATTTGTATGTCCTATTTTTAAACGAATAATCCGAGATCCATTTGAAGTAATCAGTCCTAGTAGAATCCTACTTCAAAGGCGACTTCAAGTGTCCTACAACCAACTGCCAAAATTTGAAATGAACCGCTAGCTATTTTGACATTTCAAGTCAATCGGTTGTGACACTGGAAGTGGAATTGTAGTACGATTGTAGTAGGACGGAAAGTACGATTGAAGTTGGTTAGCGTACTTCTCTACTTAAATCGTACTAGGTCAGATAGCGGAGTCTTGTACGATTGATGTATCCTATCTGGATTTATCGCAGTTTTCTTCGTATCACAGTTTTGGTCATTCCGTTAAGAACCCGTGCCCCACGAGGTATACCGATATTGTTATATCTCAACACAGAAGGCTGGATTGATCCATCTTGCATCTTGTCCCGACAACATTATTGGAAAGATCTTTTTAAAAATAATGAATAAATCATCTTTTTATCAATTAGTTTTATTTCATTTTCATATTTGTTCATATAACAGTAAATATCAATAAGTGCCAAATATTTTTCTTACAGTTTTCACCTTACTTGTTTTATAATTCTCGTTTTCTTTTGTTTACTTTTATGTTTGCTTCACATATTAAAATTACGTTTCATTGTTGCCGTGGTTTAATCTTCTTTGAAAACTTTTCCGTACCATCGTTTGCAGCGTTCTGCATCATTTTCTCACCCAATGAATGCTATGTTACAATTTTGTTTCAATAACTAGAAAACCAATGTCCAATTGAAATAAGCAATAGTTAAAAGAATTCGAAGTGTTGGTTGAACGGAACGAAATAAAGGTACAATTTGAATTTACCAATAACACAAAACATCAGTTTTTTTTCTAACTTGATTTGCCTTACTACACTTATGAATTTTGTTTTTTTTTTGGTTTCCTCAGATCAGACAAATAGAATTTTCAGTGGTTTTTTTGTCACTGTTTCCCCCTCGATCTCTCCTTCTATAAATAATTGTGCCTAAATAACAGTTAAATTTTTACTTTCATTTGCCTAAATTGCATTTTATTACATTTTAGTGTCATTATTCTTTTTTTTTCCTCTTTAATTTAATTTACGTCCATGTCACCACTGGATTTGCTTTTTTCTTACGTGTGTTCTTTAAATTTTTTTTACAGTTTTTTATTTTACCGCTTAGTGCCGAAAAATCCCTCTTACAATATTTGCTTACCAAAACGTTTGCTTATTTACAGACAGTAAGTAATCTCTAGCTTCCAATGGGAATTTTGAACCCAAAAACCTAAAGCAACTGATCGTTCTGCGATAACGTAAAAAATAATAATATCAACATTTCAAATCGGTATCACATATCGAAAAAGTAGAATTAAAAAAATTACAAGTAGTTACTGTATTTATCTGTGTTTTTGTTTTCACCTGTCCCGGTATGTCATGTTTTAACGTTTCGCGATTGCTGCGGTTACGTGTTTTCTTTTTCGTTTTTGACAGAATATTTTCTAGTCTCTGCTCTTAAACCACCTGAACATTATGCCGTGTATGCTTTTGTCGTTATAATGTAATTTTATATTCTATTTTTTCCTTCTTTTTTTCATTGTGTTTTGTTTTGTATGCTTTGTTTAATGTATATGAAATTCATTAAGTTACCCTGTTTTATTCTTCCGTTTTTCATTTTTGTTGTTTTTTTATTTCTTAAATGAGCAGCTGGATTTGTTATCGTCTGGTTGAACTGAGTGAAGGTTGCCAATAAACTGTTGTGAAATTCGGCTTCGGTATGGGAATTGAAAACAAGAATAGAGGCGGTAACTGAAATTATTTCTTATTTCAACCATAGGACAGTGGGGCTTAAAGTGGATTGTCTATTGCTGGATGTTTTACCATTGTTGTTTTACTGAGGTTGATAAGGGAGGGTTGCTATTGTTTTGTTGAAATGCTGAAACTGAATGGTTGGATACTTTTCTTCTTGTTGATTTGTTGTTTTCCGTATTATTGTAGCTACTTTATTTTGTACATGTGGTTTACAGCATTACATTATTTAACCTAGTATATTTTTCCGGTTCCAATTTGGAATATGACAATATTTTTACACCTGTTTCATCACGATTTTTTTTTTGTTTTTGTGTCATCTTCTCCTTTTCCTTAAGTATCGAACATCTTCCTCCACTCGAGAGAGTAAAATGGCGTTTTGTTTTTAGAGGGGTTTCTTTTGATAGAAAATTGTGCATGGTTTTTTGCGTTCTCTTGCCCGGCGCAGCTGGTTTCTTCTTCAATTTTGACATAATATGAACAGAGTGTGACATCTAGATCTCAAGTCGTATACTATCCGAAAATGTCATTTTTTTTTCTTGTTTTCGTTCTTCCCTAGGTTAAAGTGGTTGAATTTTCACGCAAAACTAAATGTGGTTATTTTCATATTTTCTTTGACATTTCTTCGCATTACCAAACTATTTAATTCTTTTTGTTTGTTTTTCACAAATTTTCACTAAATTCAAGATTTTGACCTCACGACACCCAGTAGATTTTGTACATTCCTTAAATGTTAGTATTTTATTTTGTTTGTTTGTTTTTTAAACGTGCTTCTTCCTAAATTGAATTTGCTGCCAAAATATATAAATACGATTCCTCAAACGTTTATTCACTGGAAAAAGTGCACGGACTGAATAGAGTAAGTGTGTATTTTATGGAAATTAGCAACTTATTTTATAGCAATCCAGAACTTTTTATAGCAAAATAAGAATTCGCCATTCCACTGCCGCTTTCTACTGCTTGAAATTTTCATTTCAGTTCATTAAATCTGTTCTGATGCAACTGTGTTTGTTTGTTGTTTTACTGTAAATAATAAAAATATACGGTTTTTGGCTCTATTGGTAAGTTTGGTATATCACGGTGACGGCTGTTCTGGCTGACCGTCGCATTATCATCTGTCGGTTTGCTTGTTTGTTTGTTTGTATGTGGTAATAATAGTGTAGAGGCATTCCACCTTTCGCCGAACAGCGGTAAAAGGGGTTCTGTAACAACGGAGAAATAATATTAAAGTCGGTTTCCGGAGAATGCAACTCCGTTTGTATTGTAAAACCTGTAAGTCATCGGCGCTAGCTGCTTCTATGTTCTGTGTATAAAAAACATCAATGATATCAATAATGGGCAATCCTTACTTGTTTCCAACATTTTTTCCCTCGTCTTTTTCTGGCTGTTTATAAAACAATGTTTCTTGTTTGTCTGTTGCTCGATAAATAGGTTTAGGAGACTATTTCTGAACTTATTTTCAATTAACGCTCGCCAGTATTTAACGCTTTTGTTTTTTAAGATTATCTGTTGTTTGGGTTTATTTGTTAACTGTAAATAATAGTTCATGCGCTCAAAATTGATACTTGAAGTGAGATAAGCTGGTAACAAAATAATTTCATAAAATATATTCTATTGAATTATGGAATTTCTTGAAAGGTAATACCTTTGATGGTATGTTTTCGTCTCTTCTGACATTATCTGTGGCCACATTGCGGAGTTCCAATCAATTGGAGTTTTCTCGCATCGATTGTTAGCGATTGGCAATGGAAAAGTACCAGTTGACGTTTCCACTGGATTGACTTCGTTCCTGCCGAATTTCTGCCAATTCACAACGACAAAAGAGGAAATCTCGAGTAATTCATGATAAGGACCTAAAAGCCAATTGTAAAGGATGACTTCAAACGTCGATTTCTCTCGAATCTAAAATCACTCTCGTGAATTGAATGCAGCATCTGGTTGACGAATGTATGTTCCGTTAGCAGTGTAAAAGTAGGGGCAATATTTTATCACCGGCGCCACTACGCTACCAACGCTACGATCAGTTTGTGCGGTTCGTGCACACCTACAGAGAGAGAGAAGAAAGCAAACGAAACGAAGAGTGCCATTTTCAATCCCGTGTAAACAGTCCGATAATAAACACGTTTGTAATAGTCGGAGCGAGTTATCTTTTGTTTCCTCGGTATCGCAAGTTCCCCGGGTTAATTCGGTCTGCTTTCGGTGTTGCCAGTCCAATTGGCTACCTGTTGGATGTCCGTCGATTCATCCCACAGGTTTAGGCCGTGTGAGGGGACAGAAAGTGTTTGTTGGAAAACTGCGCCGTTTTCGCGATTGAGGTTGTGTCGCTTTGCGAGCAATCAGCAGCTAGCAGTTGAACCGGATTGGACTGTGTGCGTGTTGTAATTGCACGAGTGCGAGCAAGTCAGAAACAAGTTTGATTGTGAGCCGACAGGTGTGGATTTAATTGCGCAGTAACGAACTTTACTACGGCCGATAAGTTCTTGTTTGCCCGTTTGAGTAACGAGAACTATCCAGTCTGGAAAAAACGCATGGAGATGCTTCTGAAGCGTGAAGATTTGGGGTCAGTTGTGTCAGAGCCGAAGCCGGAACCTGCTACCGATGCGTGGTCAAAGGACGACCAGAAAACTCTCGCTACTATCGTTCTATACATCGTAGATAGTCAGCTGAATCTAGTTCGGGATGCGGTTACGGCAGCGGTTGTGTGGAAAGTGCTGAAAGATTTCCAGGAAAAGGCTTCAATGATGTCGTGGGTGACATTTCTTCGGCGGGGGGAGCCTCTACATGGCTGAGGAAGGAGACATCGAGAAACATCTCTACGATCTAGAAGAGCTTTTCGATCGCCTAGCCACTGCCGGTCAAGCTCTTGAAACATCACTCAAGATTGCGATGATCTATCGTAGTCCGCCTGAGTCGTCTGATGGTCTGATAACGGCATTGGAAAGCCGACCCTCGACGAGCACCAGTGACGTGTGGAGCATTCAGGGGTCACTTTGGAAAAAGCGATGAAGATGCGGAGTAAGGATAAGGTATATTACCATGACCGGAAACCCAGTCATTTTCGGTGCGACTGCCGTTTGTTCAAATCACAGCAGAAGAGTGATATTGCAGTGAAGCCCTCTGGATGCAAGGCGAAGAAAGCCGTAGAGAAGGATGATCCGATTTGCTTCGTGGCGGGAGGCAATCGGCGCAGTGGCTGCTGGTACGTCGACAGCGGGTGTTCGAGGCACAGGACTAGTGACGAGGAGTTCTTTCGCAAACTGAATAAAAGTGATTCCCGCCGATGGTTCCGTAGCTACGTTTGCTGCTGTTGGTGAAGGCTCAGTGAAGTGTGAACAGTGAAAGACAAGTAGTAGACATTCTTCTCACCGAGGTACTATACATTCCGACCTTGGAAGGCGGCCTTCTTTCAGTGCAAAAGCTAACCCAAAAGGTGTGAAGTTCAAAGCATCGCGGTGTAGTGTAGTGAACGAAGAAAGAAAGGTGGTTGCCATGGCTGAGTTGTCCTGAAGACGGCAGAGGACTCACGGCTGAACACGGAGGCTTGGCATCTGCTGGACTGTCAGCATACTTGGCATCGCCAGTTCGACCATCGGGATCCGGCTGTGCTGGAGCCCATTCAGGAGGAGACTCTCTGTGAAAGCTTCAGTATGCACGATTGCGGGATCAGGCATGTATGCGAGCATTGCTTAGCAGATAAATTACCCAGACAACCATTTCCTAAGCTAGCACAACATCGTGTTGAACGTATTCTTGACGTGGTTCATTCGGACATCTGCGGTCCGACGACGAACTTCACGCCCTGAGGGTGCAGGTACTTAATGACCTCATTGATCACTTTAGTCGCTACATCGCTATCTTTTTGCTCAGACAGAAATCAGACGCAGCGGGCTGTATCAAACGTTACGTAGCGTATGTTAAAACGCGATTTTGTCGAGCGCCCAGCGTGATACGTTCTGATTCTTTATTAGCGTTTCAAGCTATGCGCCCAATTAGTGTTAAAGCACCCACAGTAATAAAATAAGAGCTTGCGATGCAAATACAATTTTTGCATTAGGATGGGTGGGGGGGAGGACAAACCCCAAGGGGGGGGGGGGGGAATTTTCCCTAAAGAAAAATCCAGAGAGGGGGGGAGGTGACCCCCGCCCCCGCGGGGGGGGGGTGGGGGGGTGCCGGGGGGGGGGGGGGGGTTCTGATGGTGGAGACAAATACGCTAAAAAGAGTTGAAGGAGTTCAATGGGCTAGAGAGTATCCAGGTCCAGTTCGCCACCGCGTATTCCCCACAACAAAACGGCGTGGCGGAACGTGAAACCCGATCCCCACAGGAGATGGCAAAGTGCATGCTGTTGGACGGTGGGCTAGCCACTGGATATGTCCAGAATCGGTTGCCTTCCCGATCTGTTGAATCAACGCCATATGAGAAGTGGTCTTTCAGAAAACCTTCGCTGAAGAACCTACGTGTGTATGGAAGCCCGGCGTATGTTCACGTCCCTGACGTAAAATGAAGCAAGCTTGGCAGCAAGGGTCGTAAGCTGTTGTTCGTCGGTTACTGCGATGATAGGAAGTCTTCCAGATTCTTGAACCCGGAGAATGACGAAATTACGATCAGCAGGGATGCCAGATTTATCGAGCTGGGAGATGGGTCACTAGTTCAGCGCGATTCGGTCTCTGACTGCAGCGAAGGGTTTGTGGAGCTCGATATGGGAAGCCACGATCATCGGGAGCCAGAAGAACAGCCAGATGAAGGAGAGCAGTCTGAAGAAGATCCTGGACATCAGGAGGAGTCTGATCCAGAGTTCTACGATCCGGATGACGACAGAGGCGCAGTTGGTGGGCAGCAGGAGATTCCGAAGGGAAGTACACGCGGAGTGCTTCCGAAATGATTCGAAGAGTACGAGGTCGATGCAGCCGTAGCAGTTGAAGGAGAACCCGAAAGCTACGAAGAGGCAGTGAACAGTTTTAAGCAGGACTTGTGGAAAGCAGCAAGGGCTGAGGAATACGATTCGTTGATGCGGAATGAGACCTGATCTTTGGTGCAGCTACCAGCCGGTCGTGTTCCCATTGGTTGTAAGTGGATTTACAAGAAGAAGGAGGACAGCTCTGGCAACGTTTCTCGATTTAAGGCAGGTCTTGTAGCCCAAGACGCGTTTCGGCGTTGATAACGACGCCGTGTTCGCTCCCATTGCCTGTCAAGCGACGTTGATAATTCTGTTGACGGTAGCTGGCTACAAGAAGATGGTGCTACGACATCTACGTCAAGTCGGTGTATCTACATGGGCAACTACAGGACGACATTTATATGCTGCAACCGAAGGGGTTTGTGATTCCAGGAAACGAAGGTCTTGTATGCAGGTTGAAGCGTAGCCTGCACGGCTTGAAGCAGGCTGCAAGGATCTGGAATGGCAGTGAGTTGCTGAAGGGATTGGTCTTCAATCAGTCCCGATCCGATCCCTGTTTGTTCGTCGAACGTTCGCCAGGAGGTTTCGTCTACCTGATGCTGCATGTTGATGAGATGATCGTTGCTGGGATGACCGAGCAGGATGTTGCTGCTATAGAGAGCGGACTGTGGCAGAAGATAACCCTGTCATCGTTGGGAGAGATTGGTCACTTTCTGGGTATCTGAGTTACGAAGGACAAGTACGGATTCTACTGTCTGGATCACGAAAGCTTCATTAAGAAAGTGGCATCACGAATCAGCCTCAAACATGCTAAAGATTCGAGCGTGCTCGGGTACCACAAGATACGAGAAGGAAGCAGAGATCTGCCAGACAATGACTGCCAGACCGCTTCTTTGCATCGCTGTTAATACGTGTCCCAACGTAGCAGCAAGTGTATCGCTATTTTGTATGAGGATCAGTCAACCGACAGAGGTAGATTGCTGTGAGCTGAGGCGTGTGGTCAAGTATCTCTTGAGGACCAGCAGCAGCAAGCTGCGACTATATTCGGTAAACAGTTGTGTTTGACTGGATTCTGCGACGCTGAAGTGGGGACACGAGTGACCGCAAGTCGAATACTGGATATCTGTTTGTGCTTGGTGAAGCATCTGTTAGTTGGGCTAGTCGAAAGCAGTCCAGCGTTTCGCTTTCCAGCATGGAGGCGGAATTTGTCGCAGTCTCCAAAGCGTGCAAAGAGCTTGTTCGACTGGCCGATTTTGGACGAGATGGGAGCAAAGTAGTGCGATCCTACCATGTTGTTCGAGGACAATAGAAGCTGCATTGCATTCTGCGATATGGGGCGCGTGTCGGGCAGGTCGCAACACATCGACTCCCGTATGTTCTACACGAAGGACATGTGCGACAAGGGGAAGTGATTCTGCGATTCTGTCCTTCAGAGAATATGACAGCCGACATTCTCACGTAACCGATAGGCCCGTAGTGCAGAGGAAGTTTGCTGAAGCCATGGGGCTGACGGAAGGCGCGAGCTGTGCCGGAAATAGAGAAAAAATTTCCGGCACAGCTCGCGGCTTCCGTCAGGAGTGTTTGCAGGAGGAGTGTTTGCAGTGAAAAAGTAGGGCAATATTTTATCACCAGCACCACTAAGCTACGATCAGTTCGTGCGGTGCAGAGAGAGAGAGAGAGAGAAGAAAGAAAACGTAACGAAGAGTGCCATTTTCAATCCCGTGTAAACAGTAAGATAAACACGTTGCTAATAGTCGGTGTGAGTTATCTTTCCCTCGGTATCGTAAGATCCCCCGGGTTTATTCCTTTCGGTGTTGGCCTGCCCACTTCACTACCTGTTGGGTGTCCGTTGGTTTATCCCACAAGTTCTACTACATGGAATAGTTGGATTTCGTTGGATTGGACCTCAATAACCCTAATTATGAATTACTCGAGAAGTCATTACGAGTGTGTCTCCAAACATCGGATCACCACTTTTTTTTTTACATTGAGGATGTATGTTTGTGCCAAGCATCATATGTTGTTTCTCTGTGTAATAACAGCTGATCTGGCAGTAACGAATGATTAACCTTAGGTGGTCAATAATGCTCATGCTCATGTTCATGAATGCTAAAAATTATTTAAACCAAAATATCAATAACGGTGAAACGAAGTTCGCCAGGTTCAATATAGTTCCTTTGAATAGCTCAAACCCCATGTTGAAGAAACTCATTAAGAATTTGGTACCCATACAAAGGTTCTCATTGATGAATAGCTATTCTTACTTACTAGGAGTACCCTCTAAAAAAAGTAACCAACGGAGCAGTTAAGTGTGGGAAGCCAACGTTGGGTATAAATATGTTAACCGTTGGGTATAAATAACTTACTTCGGGGTAAAATTCTACCTAAAAGAAAGTAATTTGTACCCAATGGTAGGTTACTATGATAATACCCAACGTTGGCTTCTCACACTTAACTGCTTAACTGTTGGCTTCCCACACTGCTGCTTAACTGCTGGGTACTTTTTTCTAAGCGTGTAGAGTTGCATTCTGTGAAAATCTCGATCGTTAAATGACTGATGGTGAAAATGCCTGAATTTGTTCTATCAACATGCTCTAAGATTCTTAATCCACAATCATCGCTGGAGTTTGTGAGAGTCGTTTTATTCCGTCGGCCTATCTCCTCACAACGTGGTGACAACCACCGACGCCAGGATGACCACTCCACCACCTGCACCTTACATCATATCTCACTCATTAACACATGAGCCTGGACCAATAGCTTTAATTCTCTGCCGAAAGAAGACGTGTCCAGATTTTTTCGCCTCAGTAAAACCACCGACAGACCCACTTGGGTGTCAAGTATCAGTCACGCTTACCACTACACCACCGGCGCCGGCTTGGTGAGAGTCGTTAAAAGTAATTGATGATCGCCGGCACGGTTCCATCGACAGTCAGATCACTACTATAGTACAGGGTTGCCAAATTATTTTTCGTTCCCATCTTTAATATTTGTCAAATAAATCTTTTTTATCTGTGTTTAACTGCAAAAAATCTTGGTAAAAATCTTTTCTTCAAATTTTGTGTTGTTAAAGGAAAACAGATCAGTATACGAAAGATTCGTGTTCTCGGGGGAAATCGACCATTGCACTCTGACATGATAATGAATCATGAGGTGTTTGTTTTGACTACATAAAGTTCCTTGATAGGTGAACAAAATCGGAACGGAATTAACAATCAATTATTGTTATGATCCGTGTACACTAATTTGTTGAATTTAGAATTTAGTTCTGATGTTAATATTAGCTGATCAACTCCTCCTCTCCTCCTTTGACTTTCATGATGTCCGTAATCAGGCAATTCCGGATTTTGGACTTATTCAGATTGTATTCCGCTTGACTCCTGCAAAAGAATGCGGAATTAGTAAAAAGTTCGCAATGAATTTTCTTGGCAAGTGAAAAGCCAGCTTCAACAAGTTTCGAAGTCTTCTGATTCTTCCACCTCGTTGTCCTTGCAGATGGTTATCGTCCTCAGCTCACGAAAATCATTTTCAATGGCCTGTTCCTCACCGCTTTCAAAAAAATTCGGATATTGTTTAATAATCGAGTTGAACTCCTTCAAAGGGCGTAGCTTCGCCATTATATATTCCCGACTTCTTACGAAGATGTTCCTCGAAATCTGAAACTCCTGAATCCGTCAGGTGTTTTAGGTCCACACAAAAATTTGCAAGGAGCTCCATCAGCGAAAGTTCAGCTGATTGCACATGTTCAGGAATTCCATAGCTTTTGACTGGAAGATTCGATTCTCTTTGTTGATAAGAGACAATACGTAGCTTAAGAAGAAGAGAAATGGCAGCGTTATTGGGTCATTAAAATGACAAAAATAAAACTGTTGTCTCAGTTTGATTAGAACGAGAAAAACAACACTAGCTCCGAAAACCGTTCCATATTCCATTTGACAAGTGACTCCAACGATAGCCATCTAGTGGCAGACGGATGCAGAATCTTTGTAATCTGGAATTTTTTGGATCGTTTGAGGCTGCAGGACATGTAACTGCAGATATTTGTTCTTGGTACAATGGCAGTTTTTTTTATGCGTTACTTGCACAAAGGGCCAAAAAGTGGCAAGTACATTTGATAATTATCAAATGAAAACAGTCACGTTTCAGCAGCTTCTTGATGGATTGGTCAGAACCCATAATTACCGAAGCTCCATCTGATCCAAAGCCCACAAACCTTTTTTTTGTAATCGATGCAATCGATCTGAATAAATATGCTTCATATAGCAAAAATTACTATCGAGAACATTATTTGAACTTCCCAAAATTCTTCTACATGAATGCATAAAAATACTTCTACATTAGAAGAATAGTATTTTTGTAGAAATCACTGCAAGAAATTCTGCCGAAATTTTTGGAACAATCTCTTGCGGAACTTTGAAACAAACATTTCTCCAACGGAATACCTGAAAAAATATTGTAGTAATATCTGGAGAACTATAAGTAAGAATCCTTGCAGGCATCCTAGACAAAATTTGAAAAATAATTCTACAAAAACCCATTGAGGAATTTTTAAAGTTAAGAATTCAATAGATAAAAAATTAAAGATTCCGGAGCTCATGCAAAAAAATCTTCTTAGATCTCTCCAACAAATCAGGATTTTCTCCAAGAATTACTGCAGGAAAAATGTTTAGTTTTTGTATGGTTCTTTCAGGTGTCCTCCAGTGATTCCTTTAAAATCACAAAACTTCACAAGATCAGGGATTCCTCCAAACATTTCATCACAAGAAAGTTTCGAAAAAACTGCCGATGCAATGTCAGAAGAAACTCATGAAAGAATCCCTGGAGGAATGCCTACAAACGTCTGAAGAATACCTATAGAAACGCAAGAAGGAATGTCTAAAAAAATGTCCGGGAATCTTGTGAAATTCTATGAAATTTTCTTCAAAAATTATCAAACATCAAATAATCAAAAAATTGGTGGAGAAATCATTTAGGGCACACACACTAACTGACTTTCATAATGTCATCTGTCACTGTAGTGTCAGTGTCAATTGTGTTATTTTGCTTCAAGCCAAAACAGCATACTGAAAGTAGTATTTATAAAAACTTGGATCCTAAACTGTACTCATATTTTGAATTTGAGGTTTTTGAGTGGAAAGACAATTGCCAAAAATCTTAAAAATCTTGGTTTTTCTCAAAAAATCTGTAACCTTCACATACAGATGTCTGGATGAAAAAAATCTGTGCCAATCTTGATAAATCTGTGCATGTGGCAACCCTGCTATAGTATGATATTCACGAATGTCTATTGCACTTGTTTTGCAGATGTTGCTGCTTCATTTGCCTATAGACTACACGCCCGTTTCATTTTACTCAATTTTTGATTACAATTGTATACTTTTTCTACTCAATTTATGAGTAGATCCAATTTTTATGAAAATTGAGTAACATTTCAGTGAGAGAAAAAGAGATAGTATACGATTGTACTCAAAAATTGAGTAACATGAAACGGGAGTGTATTGCAAATAAAAAGCTAACCTCACTTTTCACCATTAGAGTATAAAAGATAGAAACAGCCATCGTGCTCTCCGTCCTTTTTTCTCACACACGAATTTCTGAACACAAGGGCACCGGTACTTGCCAAATCTGAGGTGTGACGTCACTGTGATTTGAACTAAACGATTGTATTAGTGCTTGAGCCCCACCGTACTTGGAAAGCCATGCTACATTTTGGTTGTGCTTTTGATTCTCTATAGATTGGATGCAGATTACGAATTTGCAATAACCTCAATAATCCTTAACAACCCAATTCCACAATATGAATACTTAATAGCGAATTCGTTTTTGATTCAGTTCCAACCTGGATCGGGTATCAAAATTGAGTCGGCTTGTTGTGTGTTGAAACGTCAATGTGAATGGTTTTAATTGTAGCTCCTATCGGATTGAGGTTTGTACTGACAATAAGTTCAGGTATCGCAGGTTGGAACTGGTTCCAACCTAGGTTCAAAACAGAATTCGATATAAATTACCACCGAAAATCCCAAATAATCTCACTTCTCAACCCAACATTGAGCGCATTCAGAATCCTATCTCACAAAAAAAAATAAAATAACTATTGCATTGCTTCGGTCGGATGGATCCCCACGGAATCCGTTTGATTCTATTGTTTTGTATCGTTTGATTTGTTGCTATTGTTTTTGTTGTGTTTTGGCTATGGAGCTGCAGTAGTTGCAGTAAACTGCGCAAGCAGGTTCTGTATACATGTAACCGTTTAATCTGATTGAGGAACTATTGTTTGTTTGTCTGCTTTGTTCTGTTCGGTTTGATTTGTTGTAACAATTGTTATCTGGTAAAAAAATAGTCTATTGTGTTGCATCGTTTGGTATGTCCGCTTAGAACATATCGGCGTTCTTTGCATCAATTGTTTGCACTAATAATAAACATCATGAGTTATATAACTCTCCCCTCTAATCTTTGTTTGCCTGGTTTTGCTCCTTTCAATAGTATAGTCATTTGAGGTAATCGAACAGATGTAACTGCCTATTATCTGTAACTGTAACTGAAATCGCATTCAACGGAAAAGAAGTACAGTAAATCAAAACCAGTTCAAGACATTTACGTACGAAGCGACGATCGTCTGCCTTCGCCTCTTAATAACCTATGTAATGCGAGTTAAAATTAGTTCCATTTCAGTTTCCATTTTGTAACTGCGTTTTTTGTTTTTGCTTGTTAGACTAAAGTAGCGATTGCGGTCCTATCCTCTTCTTAGGTTAATAGTTTTTGCTGTAGTTGGTTTGCTGTTTCTGTTTTGTTGTTGTTGTTGTTGTCGTTCTTCCTGCCTAATAATGACTATAATTCTTATTAACACTCGAACACTCGATCGAATGTTGGTGGCTTCTGAGTTGGCCTTTCAACTTACACTTGGCTATTTTGATTAATGTTCGTTAAAAATGACACTGAAAATAAAACAAAAAACAAATCAAAGATTTTCTCGAAAACAAAAATCAACGTAAAAGGAAAAAGGGGATTATCAGTCTTTTATTGATTATTAATGGCTCTCAGTGGTAGGGGATGATGGAAACAGAAGGAAATAAAACAAAACAAAAACTGAAGTTGTGTAAAAAATTGCGGTATTTATTTGATTAATACTGTATCGTTTGTTGGTTCCCGTTTGCTTCTTCTTGGAAGTATGCTGGTGCTGCGGAAATGTAAATAATAGAAATATACAAAACATATAGGATCTCAAAATTATACTAGAAAATAACTATTTCACTTAGAACGAAGGAGGGATTTGTATCGATTGTTCAACAAAAAATATAAGAATTATGCTACTCGGAAACTAAAATGAAGTGAATAATAAAATAAACACACTGATCCTACCTGACGTCAGCTCTTCACTAAGTTATGATTCATAAATAAATTAGCTATTGTTATGTAGTAGTTAAGTATCCTTTCTTTTGTTTGTGTTTGTGTGTTTGTTCTGTACCACCTATTTTTTTTCGTTACATACTCAATTAGATCGTTTGCTTTCGTTTCTCTGCTTAAAGTTTCACTGTAAATTGGATTTTAAAACTTATACTTTAACTTATATACTCAGGAAGCACGTTTGTTCATCTCTTATGTTTAGTAGTTCTATTGTTTTGCGTTTTGCTTTATATCGGGTAGCTCTTCCATCCTGGCGATGAAGAACTGTCAGTATTTTGCTGTCTGTCGGTGTGTTTGGCTTTCGTAAGTAAAAACTAAAAACTCTATATTCCATAAAGCACCATCTCGCTGAACTAATTATAATAGACACAAAACTTATTGGTGTGCAGTTCTAACTTGTTCTATTCGCACATCGTATTTTCTTTTCGAGTATAAATATTGCCCCAATAGATTCTCCTTGTGTGTATGTTTCTGTTTGCTAATGAATAAAATAAAATACTTTACAAATTCTCGCAAAGGAAAACTAAAATATTGCATTTGTTCTACTATAACATTGCATTTAAATAATGATTCAACTAATATACCATTACGATAAAACAAAGAAATAAAATCATTAGGAATCATTCGAATAAACATAAAAACTAACCACTATCACGTTTTCGTTTGTTGTTTTGCTCTGTTCAGTTTTATCAGCGTTTACGCTGAAAAGCTTCCGATGGCGGCACGATTCTCGTCAGCCGCCTCGAATAAACTTTCATCGACTTTCTCCATCATCATTTCTTCATTCGGCAACGGTCGACGGAAGCTTATTGCGATCCAAGACACCAACCAAGTCGATATAGTAGATTCATCCACCGCCGCCGCCAGTTACGTTGCCGTCGTTTTATTATTTTTTCGATTAATAACACAGCCGAATGTTGCTTGTCCGCTTCTAGGCCCCTCTCGCTCTCTCTCTCTCTCTCTCTCACACACACACACTCTTTCTCAACCCACCCACTTGGGATACCGGGGCATTGCCTTGAGTCGGTCAAGAAAGTACAAATATTAATCCTGTCCATTTTGCTGGTAGATTTCCCGTCGACTGTCCGATTGGGGTCCATCGCCTCGATCCGTCACTCCACTGCCTCCCCCACCGCTTCCACTCAGCCCGGATCGATTCAGCGCCAGCGGTTGCGGGAAGTCATCGTCCATCGATTGCTTCGATCGGTCGCTTTTGCAGTCCTCGTCGATGCTCATCGCCAACTGGTGCGCACCCGGATGATGCCGATCCGGAGGGAGGAGATTAAGCATACTCAGTGGAAGCCCTGGGAAACCACCGGGAAAGTCCGGATAGAAACCAGGAGGGAATGGATTAAAAAGCGTGTTTGGACTCGACAGGAGCTCTGGTTCCGAGGAAGCTGATCGGGGACCTCCTCGATCCGAACCACCACCACCGCCGTTACCACTTCCGTTGGGATTGCCACCGGGATGGTGGTGAGGCATGTCCTTATCTTGGCCATCCTTCTTGTCCTTGTTGTTGTTGTTGTTCATGCCCATCTGGAGCAGCTCGATCGGAGGCCCACTGATGCAGTCCTTGCGGAGCTGTTCCAACTTGAGACTCTTTCCGTACTTGCCTCGGACGTACATGAGGAGCGAGTTGTACGGGATGCCGAATATCCGCGACGCTTGGCTGGTGGTCATCTTTTTGTTCCACACGTGCTGCAGGGCTTCGGTTAGCTCGGCGTTGGTCCAAGACCGCGGTGGGCCACCACGGGGCGCTGAATGCTGGCCCTTGGGTCGGTTCACTGGAATTGGAGGAAGAGAAATTCGTTGAGTGGTTAGATTTCTGCATGATGATGATAAGAGTATTTTGAGAGTGGGAAAATTACGATTTCAGAAAGTCGACAATGGAGGCCAACATGTCGATAGATTAAAATCTTTATCTGCATTATCCAAATCATTTGCGGGTGCCGATGTATTTGTTGTATTGTCAACAGACTAACCTTCTTTGATTATTTAGCTGTCATTCGTTGACAAACATCAAGTGAGTCGCAAACCAGCGCAAAGATTACAGGTGTTTTCAAAGCAAACTTCAAATTCAGTTGACACACCTGTGTAAAAATAATAGTATTACAACAATGGGGAATTGTTGGTGTCTTGACAAGGATCCATTTATTGATTTAAAAAAAAAACATAACACAGTTTGTAAAAGTATTGTGAATTTCTGTTCAATATCATGCACATGAATGGAGCGTCACAAAACATTCACATTTAGATTATAAATCGTGTAAAGTTCTGGGACATTCGATAATGTTGTATACAAAAGCTCGTCTTTGTTGAAACTGTTTCATGCAAGTAGCTGCGTCATGTGGAATGTAATACAATATCACATGCTCTGATATTTACATCACAAGGACAATTCAGATTTTTTTCTGTGAAGGGAAGACGGCGGGAATCGGTTAATGCCGCTAGCAAAATGAAATCCTCGAACGCAATTTTATTTGTGTAATGGTGGTTTGTTCGTTAGTCCTTAATCAACAATATACTATTTATTAAAAACGATCACCTGATATGTACGGAAAGTTGGCAGATTTTTATTTTCATATTAAATTTTACTTCAGACTAAGATTGCATAAATTCAATTCGTGTAAATACTAACTCAGGTAACTTTCAATTGCTGTTTTTTAATTTTCGACTGTAATTTTGAATCGTTTTCAATCTAATGTGATGCTCCAATAAAATAAAAATATGCATACAATATTATCGACAATGTATGGAATGTCCTAGAAATTTACACGATTTATGATGTACGTTTGTTTTGTGACGCGCCATTTATGTGCATCCCATTGAACTACAACCCCTTTTTTAGCTGTGTAGTTTTCAATGGACAGGTATGAGTATGTCGTTGTAAATTTTTCGAAGGGCTTATCCAAACCAAAACCTCAATAACAAAATCTATTTAGTAGGAATTAAAATGTTGGCCAATTGTTGTTTAAATGGAATGGCCGATTAGATTATATGTGAACAACATTTAGGTGTGACAAGAGTAATTTTATTTTAATTTGTTTCGTGAAATTTGGTGCTGAGTATAGCGAATATAGTTTTAAATGGAATGCCTTAAAACATAACAACAATAATGTTAACAACGATTCTTTTGAACAAGAATCCTTAATGGTGAGACGAAGTTGCATCCACGAATAGACCCAATATAATGCTTATAGACCGACATTACATCCATATTCGTCGAAAGTTTTCGACTCAATAAAATGTCCACTATTTCTTGCTATATTTCCACAAAAGTATAGCATGCGGATTTATCGGCCTACTTCGTTCAGTGTTGGTCGAATGACAGCTTATAGAAGGAGGACATAAAAGAAATGGGCGTCATGGTTTATCGGTGTAAGTGAACAAACGTTTAGATTAACACGGTCATGTAAACATTATTTTTTTTTTAAATTGAAGAAGCAGAGAACTTTAACTTATATTTTCATTATGACTGAAAACTACTTTGTAGTACATATTTTTTTGAAATTGAATGTGTTTTTTTTTAAATATTTTCGAAAGCTCAGTTCAGATGCATGGGTTTAAATTGAAAGTTCAACCACGTTAAGGGAGTACATTGATGTACGTTTCAAATGGCTCCAGTTTACATCAAAAGTAACTTTCATGTATTTTTGCTGTGTACACTTCTGGACACTATAACTCGCAGAAAAAAAAATGAAAATTACTTATGATTTAATCTGAAACTTCTACGAAAATATCTCGACATAATTAATGTTTGAATGAATTTTCAATTTGAAATATCGTATCTAGCGAGAAACACTGCCTTCATGGAAAGTTGTATCATATTCATTACAATATTTCAACTTGAACTCATATCTACATCCGATAACATACACAGAAAAAAATAATGAATTTTAATAGGCGTGTAAAATTTCCCCTCGTTTAATTCCCAGCCAAAGGAGGCGAATACAACGAAATTGTTTGCAATATTTCATTCGCTATACAACAATGTTTGCAATCTTTCATATTACAGACTAGATTCAGGCGTTATCTGACTCAAATTTACATGAAACATCCCATTAATTTTTGCCAAATCTAGCATTCCCTTTATGTGCATTAGATAACGCAGAAAATTCAATGTTTCTTTTTATCTGTGTATAAGTATACCACAAGCTCTTATTATTGCGTCTTGAACACTTGAAATTTACATGATATCAACACAATACAGTACCACCGTTCGGTTTGTCCAGTCAGAATAAAAAAGTTGACTGCCAAATTTAATTCGTCTACACAGAAAAAAAATATGAATATTATTTACGATGTAACCTGAATCTTCACTGAAAATATGCTGACTTCATAAATAGTTGAATACAATGTTCAATATGAAATACCGTAAACAGAAAAAAGCACTGCCTTTATGGAAAGTTATATCACATTCATAACAATTTTAAAACATGGATTCATATTTGCAACCGATAGCATATGCTTATGAGACACGCTCTTATGTTTGCGTCTTAAACGCTTGAAATTTACATGATCTCAACACAACTCAGTACCACCGCTCAGTTTGTCAAGTCAGAATTAGAAAGTTGTCAGCGCCATAATGTGTAAGTGCACGTACGGAAATTAAGCAGGAACAATAGTGAAGAACATTTTTATAAAAGTGCGAAAAAAATGTGTGTGGCTGTGGAAATCGCAGTGAAAGTGTTTTATGGGTTTTATGAATCATAGGCAAATTAACCAGCATAATAACAAGTGCTTAGTCAACAATATCAAACCTGAAACAGTGGAAGTGGAATTAATTTGGAAATTGTTTAAAAAAGCAAATAAAGAGAAGATTTAAAAAATTAATTACTTATTCATTTATTTTTGAAGAAATTCTATAAAATAAATCTAACCTCGTTCTAACCTCAAAAAAAAAAAAGAACCGTAGATTACAGCATATTTTAAATTTACAGCTCCTATGAAGAGAGCACGAGTTAATTTACAGCCATCTTTTTTCAGTGCTGTATATTTAATACAACACGCATATTTCTATTGAATAAAATAGCGGTAAAATTGTTACATCCAAGTCGTCATAATTTCACAGGTTTAGTTCGAACTGTGTATGTGCGAGAGTGAAGCATGAACAGTTGTGAAGAAAATTTTCAAAAGTTCGAAAAAATCGTGTGTGACTGTGGGAATTGTAGTGAGTGTGTGTAGGATTTGAATTCATTGAATTAATCGAAACCGACATGCTTTTTAGTGCCCAGTCAACAAATGTGAACTCCTCTGCAAATCTCAAACCATGAAAAAAAAATCATCTAACTGCTGTACATAAATATGATCAGCTTGAAAACTGCTTTAAAAAACCAATAAATAGAACATGTTTGGAATCAACAAATTGTTCCATTTATTTTTGAATGAAAGAAATTAATTAAATCTACTTTATCCCTAACCTCAAACAAATCTGAACCGTAGATTACAATATATTTTAAATATACAGCTCTATAAGAACAGCACCAGTATATTTACAGCTTTCATTTAGCTGTACTGTAAATTTAAGATCCCTCGTAAATTTTTATTGAATATGATTGAGGTAAATTTGTTACATTCAAGAACTCATCATTTTACAGGTTTTTTTTTTCGAACTGTGTAGACATGTGAAACCGACGGTGTTAAAAATGATACCGAGTGATTTACATGACTTTACTTTTGTACGAGTAAAAGAGCTGATGTTATTTTAAACGTTGTTTAATTTATTCAAGCTCTGTCAGGGAAAAGTTCAACTACTTAAATACAATTTTCAAATTCATGAAGAGCAAAAAACTCGTTCAGGAATCAGCAAATTAATTTACCTTAATATTATAAAATTTCCCCCCAAAGACTTCATTTTGCAAGCCCCAACAACCAACTGACACTGATCTTCTTACTTACACACTTAGAAAATTTTACAGTATTCGGTATTTTTTACCGAACACACGACAGCTGAACGTTCGGTAATCCGATTTACCGGATTTCGGTGAAATTTTACAGTATTCCGGTAAAAACATTACCGGAACTTCATGGTTTATTGGTTCAGTGAACGAATACAGAATTTACCCTTCCGTGGAAACTCTCATTGTAATGAGTTGAAAAAGGAGATCGTTTAACTTTATTTTCAAAGTAAATATAATGTAAACATACGTTTTAGGACAAATTTTATTGAATATGAATGCCCTTTTCCAATGTTTTTCAAAGTTTCGCTCATCTCCCTAATCTTAAATCTAAATTCAAATCAAAATAAGGTAACACCAGGGGCTGGGTGGTCAAGTCTAAATATTTTTTCGTGCTCATGGAGTAGTATGCACGCTAAGATAAGATTACCGAAAATAAGGTTTTAATTTTACCGAAAATTAGGTTCTGGTTGCAAAACCTAAATTATCGGTATAATTTACCGAAAGAAAACGTTTGATTTTACTTACTTTTTAAGTATAGTGGATTAACAAACTTTATCGTTATTTTTTACCTAAATTTGGTTGAAAATGCTATCATTGGGCTGCAAGCAATTTCGGTAAAAAGAACCGTAAGAAAATAAGTAAAAATTAACGTTTTCCCCTTCTTTCCAACAATACCGAATTTTCGGTAATCCATGTTTACCGATAATTTCAGTATGTGCACTTTTGTGCGGTTTTCGGTATTTTTTACCGAATTTTTGTCTTAGCGTATGGTGCACAGATAAAAATAAACATGTAAAATTTTGCCGACAATAAAATTGTCACATTATGTAAGAAACTAATAATACATTACTCACTTTGATGTCAAAGTAACTTTACAGGTCGTAGCTGAATTCTATACCGTCGTGTAATGTTATGTATTTTCTTCCGGAACAGTTGAACATGTAAAGTTCATTCAAACTATCGCATGAATAGAAATAAAGGGAGGTTCTAGATTAGCACAGGAAAAGTCATAAAACCATTTGCAAACAAATCTTTTAACCAATAAACTTCGCTTATTCTATCCTTTATCTAATGGTGATTTCGGTTTGTTTGGGTAACTTAATTGAGCTTCTTAAGAGCGTATGTTTGCAAATCTTCTATCCGCTTTTTCTAGTACCGATAAAGAACCTCCTCGACCGCGAACACCTAAGCAACGATCTAATATGGCGTCCAATTTGTTTGAAATGAAACTCGCTGTTTCTACACGTCAAAGTAGTTTCACATAGGACCGTGTAAACATAATTTGACTTAGCTGAACTTCAGTGACAAATGATTTACATTTCCGAAGAACTATTTACATTTCAACGTTGTTTAGTGGTCCATTTATATGCATGGCCATTCGCTCAAATTAACGCGAGATATATGATTACACTATATAGTTTTGTATGATATTTTGGAATACGGTATTGCTATTGTTCATATTTTTTTTCTATTTGTACTTGTGGGAACTAGGGGGGTGGGGGCCCTGGCGGGCACCTATTTTCTATAAATAAAAATTTCAAAAACCAAAAATTAAAATGTTTGTTTTTTGTTAAAAATGGTGGTGGTGGTGACACAAAATAATAAATGGGGGGGGTTAATTAAAAAAAGGGCATGGTTTTTATAATAAATTTAAAATTGGTAATGGGGGGGTGGCGGGGCGCGGGGGAGGGGTATGTAGTAGAGGAATTTAAAATATAATTTTATTTTTTTTGTAATGGAATAGAAATAAAGGGATAGTAAGATATGGATAAATTATTGGTTTGTTATTTTAATTGGGGTGGGGAGGGGAACAAGGGAA
The DNA here is from genome assembly GCA_024533555.2 of Aedes koreicus. Taxonomy (NCBI): domain Eukaryota; kingdom Metazoa; phylum Arthropoda; class Insecta; order Diptera; family Culicidae; genus Aedes; species Aedes koreicus. The sequence continues at coordinate 238,225 of JAHHFK020003065.1, forward strand.
AACAGCGTCTTAGGCTGTGTACCAATTCTCGAATTAATTTTAATTTTCACTTAAACTTGACAGATGGAAAATAATCGATAAAGTCTGCTACTCGAGCTGACTTATTTTTGACAGACGGCAAATCAATTTTGACAGACACCTTATCGAAAGTTTGTCGATCTACAACAAAGGGATTTTAATCGATTAATCGGCTATTTTCCATCTGTTAAGTTTAAGTAAAATTAAAATTAATCCGCCAATTGTACACAACCTTAGAAAAGGTACGAGGATAATACGATCGCTGTGGTGCCACGTGAAAAAAATCCTCCAAATTGTCCAGAACTTCGACCAATCATGCGATTTTGGGCAATTGTGAAAGCTGATGTATTAATCTGATGATAGAAAATTTGAACCCAGGCACGTTTTAGTTTGGCACGTCAGTAGATACGAATATATACAAAATATTCTTAAGAAACTGTGTAAAAATATTTAAAATATTCTTAAGAAGTTGTGTCCATTCATGCACATAATATTTTCGTACATTTTCATTACATTTTTTTTCACAATCACACTCAAAAGACGCGAAGACAAATATAGCAAGTGAAATTTTGAAACCGCAGAACTCCAAATAATAACGGAAAAGGCAACAATATTTTCGTGGCATAATTAAGATGATTAGTTCCATCAGCAAAGAACATTATTCAAAGTTTTAAACACGCTTTAAGTTTTCAAATACGTCGAAAATTTCAACGAGATGTAAAGATTTATCTTTCGATAATATATCTTTTTTTTATAAAACAATACAAAATATCGACATTCTTTGGAGATATTTTCTATACCTCTTTTACATTATTACCCAGAAGTCACTCGGCCACCATGTGCTAACACCCAAAAAAACACATTCTGCCACAATCCACCACACACTTGCCACCACATAATAGATAAATTAATTTCTGGCAACACTTACACGAATCGATTGTTTGTTTTCTCACTGTTTTGTTGCTCTCTATGCATAAGTGTGCGTGTATCAATCATCAAAAAGCTCCATGGTTGCCAATAAACATAAATTTTTGATTGCAGTATTGACAGATAAGTGTTAGAAACACAGACACACTTTCCGACACACTGAAACACAAACACAACGTGGCAGAGTGACTAACCCCCTGTTATTATCATCATATTACAGTATTTCAGTGAAATTGAAATAATATCGTTATTCTACTAAAAAACATAACCACTGAATCCAATGTTTAAATGTCTAAGTCGGCCCATTGATGTGGCGGAAGTGTGGAATCACATAACATGTCAAATTATCGAGCCAGAGTCTTGTGGCGTGAGCGAACGTCGACTAGATATTTTGGCATGCTAGCAGATGTCACACCTCCGCCACATCAGTTGGCGCCTGGCCTAACGGGATTGACTGTTATTATGTTTCTTCATATTCGAAAACTTTATCTTGCATTTTGATAGAAATGATGCAATCGATCATTAAATGTTGAAATCTAAGCATCAAATTTTATAACTTAAAACTTAAAATTCCATTAACCTCAAGTGAATTTAAGAGTGTTTCAGAACAAATAAACTATCAAACGAAGTGTTCATTGTAATGTGATTTTTAAAACAGACGTACACTGTTAGAAAAAATCAGTTTAATTTAAGTGCGTGAGGCAGAAATTTGCTTCTTTTCTTAAATTTACAAGACCATTAAAAACTAAAAATGAATACTCACATGACACGTACCGTTTGAAAGAAACATTTTATTTTCTGCGTTATCTAATGCACATAAAGGGAATGCTAGATTTGGCAGAAAATAATGGGATATTTCATGTAAATTTAAGCCAGATAACGCCTGAATCTAGCCTGTTGTATGAAAGATTGCAAACAATTTCGTTGTTTACGCCTCCTTTGGCTTAGAATTAAACGAGGGGAAATTTTACGCGCTTGTTAAAATTAATTATTTTTTTCTGTGTAGGTCTGGCATAAATTAATAGGATCTTTCATGAAAATTTAAACCAGATATCGCTGGAATCAGGTCTGTTGTACACTCTTAAAAATAATGAAAATTACATGAGCTGCAATTGACATAAGATTTAAAGTTCGTTTCACTCAAATCAAATAATCGCTGAATTTTATGAGCAAATAGACACAAATCCAAAATTAATGGTTGTAATTTAAAAGAAAATACAATATGATGTGAAATTATGCCTTGTTATGCAATGTCACATCAGGAGCTGAAAAATATCTCATGGAGATTTAATTTTATGGGTCGAAACACTTAAAATTACACGACCATGAACTGACAGATACATGCACGGCTCATTTGTTTGCATAGAAGTATATAGAACTTTGCAACAATCATGCAGTATTGACAACGCACTCTGCAGTATATCTCTCTTTCCCTCTGATGATTGACACAGTTGTGATTGAAGTATTATTTTATCATTACTTCTAAACATTCAATAGTTCAAAAAAGAGTTTGTTTTATCGTCTTTGAAAATACAGTATAATTATGCCTGCATCCATGTTACGGATAAAATAAATCATCGGTGGAGCTTCTATAAAAGGACGCTTGAGTGATTTGGTTCTTTGCTTTACAGATCTGAACAAAAACTTCAATCAAATAATTAAATATGCACTACAATAGTTGTTGCTCTTTTTAATTGAACTCATAAGATTCATAAATATTATTTATAATTTATAAAAAATATTAAAATTTATAAAAATAAGTATTGTGACTTAAATTTACATCATGACATGTAGAATTGAGTGTTCAGTTTTTGGTTCATGTAAATTTGAAAGAAGACGTAAATTTACGTCTTATTAGCCGCTTCGTTTGGGTGCATCTAAAAAGTCTTAATTTTACATGAAATTTTCTAAGTGTGTATGGAAGATTGCAAACAACTTCGTTGTTTACGCTTGCTTTGGCCTACAATTAAACGAGGGGAAAAATGCGCACTCTTAAAAGTAATGAAAATTACTTGAGCTGTAATTGATAAAAGATTGAAATTTCTTGTCATGTAAATCAATAAATGGCTGAGATTTGTGAATAAATAGATGTTAATCCTAAAGGATTAGTTGACACTTAAAAGTATGTACAATATAGTGCAAAATTCTGTCTTGTGATGCAATATCACATCAGGGGTGAAAAACAGGTCACGCGTATTTAATTTAGTGGCTTAAAACACTCAAAATTACACGACCGTGAACTGAAATATAAATGCACGTCCCATTTGTATACCTTCTATTGTCAGTCTACACGGTGTTCAATAAGTTCGAATACAAGTTTTCATCATTGCGTAGGTATGCGCCATGTACATATTCTGCATTGGTATTGGTGTCAGCTTTAGCTTCATTCATGTTGTTGTTTGTTTGTTACGCGCGATGAAAGAGTATCGGGACTTCGTAATTAAGCGTTTTTTGAACGGTGAGCGACCCGGCGATATATTCCGGCTGCTGAAATCGCATGGGGTCAAGCGGAACTTTGTCTACACGACCATCAGGCGATACCGGGAGACGTCCTCGACCAATGACCGTGCGAGATCCGGTCGGCCGCGTTCAGCGAGGACGCCACGGGTCATCAAGATCGTGAGGGAGCGAATTCGGCGCAAAAAGAACCGCTCAATCCGGAAAACGGCTGCAGATCTCAACGTTTCCATTGTAACCGCTCACACCATACTCACCAAGGACCTTGGTTTCAGGCCTTACAAAAAACGTAAGGTCCATGGCGTTTCGGAGGCTACCAGCAAAAAGCGGTTGGATCGAGCTAAGAGGATCCTCTCTCGGCACGCTGGTCAGGAGTTTGTTTTTTCGGACGAGAAACTGTTCGTGCTGCAGCAGCCGCACAATGTGCAAAATGACCGGGTGTGGGCGCCATCGAGGGACAGCATTCCTGAATCCAATATAAACATCCCTCGGTTCCAAAGTGCCGCGTCGGTGATGGTTTGGGGGGCAGTATGCAAACGTGGTAAGCTACCCTTGGTGTTTATTGAAAAAAACGTCAAAATCAACGCGGCGTACTACAAAACTGAGGTTTTGGAAAAGGTTGTTGCCCCCAGTCTCCGAAGCCTCTACGGCGATGAGCACTACGTGTTCCAGCAGGACGGTGCACCAGCCCATACGGCAAATGTGGTTCAAGCCTGGTGTCGGGACAATTTAACCGACTTTCTGGACAAAACTTTGTGGCCTCCCAGCTCCCCGGACTTGAATCCTCTCGACTTTTTTGTTTGGTCCTATATGATGGCGAAGCTGAACGAATACAAGGTCAGCACTTTGGATCCTTTCAAGACGGTAATTCTCAAAATCTGGGACGAAATGCCCATGCAGTCCGTGCGTGCCGCCTGCGACGCGTTCGAGAAACGTTTGAAGCTCGTTAAGGAGTACAAAGGGGGGGTCATTCCAAGAGAAATGTTGTAAACGTTCCTTGTAAACATAGCTTTCAATAACATAAATCCAAAAAATAAAAAAACATGTTTTCATTTTTTAACAAATTTTGAAAGTGTATCCGAACTTATTGAACACCGTGTAGAAGTTTTCAACAGCAAACAGTCATACATTGGTCGGCATTGACAACGCACAACGCAGCATATAGTTTTTTTTCGATGATATATTCAGTCACAGTATTTCTTATTTCATAATTGCTTCAAAACATTTAGTAGTTTAGAAGACATATTTTCAACAATCATTTAAAACAATATAATTACGCCTGCCTCCAAGTTGACGATGGGAGAAATCGATGGTGGACTGCTGTTATTTTTAAAGGAGCTTCTATAAATGGATGCTTGAATAATACGGTTCTTTAGTTTACAATTCTGAACATGAAATTGAATAAAATAATCAATCAGACAGCACAATAGCAGTTGCTTTTTCTAGTAGTACGCAACATATTTATAAATTGTAGATTTGTTTATGAAAATAATAAAAATCTATAAAAATAGGCGCTGTGACTGAAATTTACGTCATGGCATGTAAAATTACGTGTTCAGGTTTGTAAATATGTAAATTTTAAAGATGACGTAAACTTAAGTCTTATTTGCCGCTTTGTTTAGGTGCATCTAATATAACCTATTTTTACATGAAATTTTCTAAGTGTGCGCTGTGTCATTGTTTTTATTTAAGAGTCATTATTTTTTCTATGAAGTTGTAGTTCAACGCTTTATGTTCACACTTAGAAATTAAAAATTTTACACGAGACGTAATTCATGTTGGTAAAAAGTCGGGGAACGTAAAGAAAGATTTCGTGTAAAATTATGTCTGCTGAAACTGACAAATACGCAATACAATAAAAGATGTGTTTGATTGAATTTATTTTCTCATCTCTTTCAACTCATTCTTATGTGCTAAAGGACGCTTGCATGTGTCGGTCTCAGGGGACAGAAATTTACTTGACATTTTGGAAGTGTGTTACCAAATACATTCAAGAAGCTGTTTGTGATTTTGAGTGGGACGATTTTCATCATTTTGGGTTTCAAATTAGGATTAAACAATTTATCATAAGCATGCACACTTACAAATTATGAATTTTACACGAGACGTAATTCCTGTTTGTAAGAAGACGGGGACGTAAAGAAACATTTTGTGTAAAATTATGTCTCCTGAAACTGACAAAAACGCAATTCGACAAAAGATGTGTTTGATTGAATTTATGTACTCATCATTTTCAACTCATTCTTATGTGCACACAAAAAATCTGAACTTTCATTGTGATGTCAATATCAGAGCATGCACACTAAGAAATTTTCATGTAAAATTAAAGCTTTTTAGATACACCCAAACGAAGCAGCTGGTAAGACTTAAATTTAAGTCTTTTTCAAATTTACATTAATCAAAAACTGAATACTCAATTTTACATGACATGACGTAAATTTGAGTCACAATACTTATTTTTAGAAATTTTAATATTTTTTATAAACTGTACACTATATTTTTAATTCTTTTGGGTTCAATTAAAGAGATCAACATTGCAGTGTAGTGCATATTTAATTATTTGATTCAAGTTTTTGTTCAGAGCTGTAAACCAAAGAAACGAATCACTCAAGCGTCCTTTTATAGAAGCTCCACCGAAGATTTCTTTTATCCTCAACATGGATGCAGGCATAATTATACTGTTTTAAAGAAAACGATAAAACAAATGCTTTTCTGAACTATTGAATGTTTTGAAGTAATGATCATCGGAAGGAAAGAGAGATATACTGCAGAGTGCGTTGTCAATACGGTATGATTGTTGCAAACTTCTATACTTCTATGCAAACAAATGAGCCGTGCAGGTATCTGTCAGTTCACGGTCGTGTAATTTTAAGTATTTCGACCCATACAATTAAATCTTCATGACATATTTTTTAGCTCCTGGTGTGATATTGCATCACAAGGCATTTTTTTAGTTCCATGATTATCGAGATTTTCAGCCCTGGGCTGTTACATCTCCCGTCGTAGTCATTCAAATACTCTTTGGGTATTTTCGTAGCTTGTCCGGGGGTGAGATTCGAACGTATGACTTTGACGTGAGAGGTATGGATATTAACCAGTACGACGGGATCACCCCCATCACAAGGCATTCCAACGCTTGGTTCATGTGCATGATTTACAATTGAAAATCAAACTAATTCATGTGAGTACATTGATATTTATCATTGATCTGAATGTACATCACGTGTTATTTTCTATAAGTTTTAGATTGATCTTTCATCCTAAGATCAAGTCAGGCTATGATTGATAAATTCCAATTACAAACGAATGAAAATATTTAGCGAGAAGCTGTTATCAAATGTTCTCCCTCGGCTAATAACTCAGAAACAATAACTTTTAACCTTTTCCCAGCACAGCCCGGCTGGAAATCCTTAATCGCAACGGTCATCAGTCATCAAAGAAATCATAACTCAGATGTGATCTACTGTTGGTTCCCACTGCGTCCGTCGCAAACCAGCTCCCACCCCGAACCCCGAGCGCTAAACTGCTGCCGCGATAATTAATACGATCGCCTAATTCGATGCTTGTTCAGCCTAATTGGACAATTTGACTACTTTCTTTCGATGCTCTCTGTGTGCTCCTTTGAAATCGAACAAGAACAGCAACAACAACAACATCCAAATCGGCACAAAACAAGGAAGATAAAAGGCATTCCACCTTCTTCCCATTCGCACTCGCGCACCCAACGCGAATCAGACGGTAAGCTGAACCGTTCTGCTTTGCGCGCGGGGTGGTGCTGGGCGGGGTAGTGAGAAGATAAAAAATCACTCCGGTTCCACCCCCAAACAATTGAAAAGTTTGTTCGAGTCACGACTTTTGGCTCTCCGGCAGCTCTCAGTTAGGTCGTTGCGTTGTTAGGCTAGCTACAACCACTACTCCATCGCCATCATCATCGTCGTCGTCGTCGTCGTCGTCGTCGCCAGTCCACACGGGTGCGAGTGTATGAGGCAACGATACTCTACTACCTACATAGCTACCACCAAAACTGCATCGACTGACTGTGGTGCCCAGGTTGGTGCTTGTGGCGCATAACGACCGACCGACCTGCGACTGCATCCAAACACGCGGAGATGAATCTCGAAACGAAAACGAAACATGAAAAATCTCTTACCACGGGCTCGAGCAGGACATCTGAGGGGCTGTTGTCATGTTTGGACGACCAAGACCAACATGCACTTCACATGGAGCTTGTTTGTTTCAGTCAGAAGTTGATGTTTGTTCTCGTATATGAGGGATAATTTGTCGCGCTGCGTGTTGCCACGGATTCTGGGCATTAATCTTGAGTCGTTGGTGGATGGGCGTGAAGGAGATCAAGAAGCTGCACCATCATCGTTGTTGCTGTCCTGGTCGATGTGGGCTCGTGCCCATAACATGACTATGGTACGCAGTTTACACCTTCTACCGTGCGTCTTTTAACGAGAGGTGCGGCCTACGAGAGTTTAACATTTTGAAAAGTTGGCCTATTCCATGTCATTAGCTACGGATCCTCTGGAGCTACTTTCTGTTGTGCAGGAATAAACACCTGTACCACCGATTAACTCAAGTTCACCGGCCCGGAAGATGCCGACTTCCTTGCTGGTAGGTCTTTAGTCTCTAACTGCACTGCTGACCATACTAGCGCCCGTCAGCGCCGAATTAAGCCGAGCGGTGATGGCTCCGTTACAAAACAATTAACCTCACTTATCCCATTGATTTTCCCGAAATTCCCCGCCAAGAAAAGAAAAAAATGTTTCCTATTGCCTAATTTAATATGATATGTATGCTCTTATCAAAGAATTCACCCACCGAAATAACGCTCCGCACAGGAAACCCCCTAACCGTGCTTCGCTCGTCGTAGCTCGAAGAATCATTTGATCATTTTCTCACCTTTTAAGCTACCGTTTTTTCCCCAATTCTTTAAATTTCATCATCGCACTTTAGCTTTTAATTTGGATGCCATTTCCCCACAAACCGAAAGATCAAGCATGTAGGAAGCAAATCGAATCAAAGGAGGCCGTGGTTGTCGGAGGGGAGCAGGCTAATTGCATGTTTAGACATCGCTTTTGGAAATCAATGAGCGAAGCCGATCGAAGCGCCGTGCAATTTCTCATTCATATGTGTAAAAAGGGTAGAGCCCAATGCGTCGGACTTCCTTCCTTTTTCGGGCATTACCTGGCCGAGGTATCGATCAATCGATCACAGAACCGACCGACCGATGCGGATGGGATTATGCGCGGGGTGAAAGGGTAGACGGAGTTCCCTTTCAACTCACCAAAACTGAATTGCGGAAAAGCTGCAAAAAGCGAATGCGCGCGCCCCGGCTGCGATTGAGTGGGAAATTGAAACAAAATATGAATGAAGGTGGGGGCTGGTGGGGGCAGCCCAGCGATGAAAAAGCATCTGATTGAAGGGCGTAGAGAAGGCTGCTGGATTGCGCTCTGCCAAATGTGTGAACGTTGATATGAGAGGGATTTTTTTTGGTAGCGTTGTTTTTCTTTTCTTTCTGCAGTCCGAATTGTGCTAGTTTGAAATTTGAATGCAAGCGAAAGCTTTCAATCGTTCGTTGAACTGATTAAATGGCCAAATGGTGAGAGTACTTTCGAGGTGAATAGGGTTAACACTTTGTTTTTGCTCTGGTTTGTTAAATAGATTCCGTTTATTTGGGCTTCGAACTAGTGAGGGAGGTTTAAGTTTATCGTTTCAGTCCAAGAATTTCAATAGAAGCCACGGATTTAAAATATTCTACGGATGTTTCGAATGGCACCATTGATCTTCTGTGAATTCATCGATTTTCTTTTGCATTTAAGGAAGTTAAGAAAATTACCTTATAATGATGAAGTATTTTCTTTTGTTCTTCTTAGTTCCCCAAAACTCTTGGTGTTGTCCTGAGCATAATCCTGAGCAGTAATATATCAAAAATCCTGACTATAATTGAAGTGTATTAAGAATCAGTGAACGTGAAGCTCTTTTACGTTGTGAGATGCTCCCAAACTGTCCCATTTGTATTCGGGGATTGTATCATGTTTTTTTGGGATTGCTTATGTTTATTTGTGTTTTTAAAAAAACTAACAACTTAAATGTACCCTAAATATTTTTATAGAAAATGCTAATGACGGGAATAGTATGTATAGTAGAATAGTTGGGTAACGGGATGTTATGTCATTCTAGTTCCTTCATCCGGATTATGTACCAACTTTGTCATAAATTCATCGATGATCAAAAAAATTACGTTGGCATTCAAATGATCAATGTATTCTGAAGCAATTGTGACTTTGGTCATCTATTTTATTCCCTGATTAAACCGATCAGATTATTTGCATGATCTCCAAATGCCCTTTATTTGACTAATTTTAATCAATATTCCTAGTATTGCATTCCAGATGTACAGAAAAGTGCCACACTTTATAAATGAACTGTTCTCTTAGCAACATGAGCAATGATTTCACAAGAAAATCATGAACCCAATTTTAAAAGACATATTTCGCTCTGTTCTCAACTTTGTCCTATTATATACATCACATACTTAAATTCTGGTATTGGTAAAATTTTCATTCTAAATATATGAGCATATGGTTGAATATTTTTCAAATGTCTTATCTAAAACAAATCCTAAGCACCAAAATCTGTGCAGTAGAAATTCAGCCATGGACAACCATGGCCATGGAGCCATGGTTTCGTCATCCATGGACACCCAAAGCCCTGGATGCACTACCATAGCATCGATTCCTTCCGATGTAGCACCAGCGGTTGCTGCTTCAGATAATCGAAGCCATCCCGAACCTGTGGTTAGAAGTGAAACGAACATCCGCCGAAGTCTCAGACAAGGCATACGCAGATTCACGCAGCGGTAACCAAAAACGTCACTATTTACTACACAGATAAAAAGAAACATTGAATTTTCTTCGTTATCTAATGCACATAAAGGGAATGCTAGATTTGGCAGAAATTAATTTCATATACATTTTTGCCAGATAACGCCTGAATCTAGCCTGTTTTATGAAAGACTGCAAACAATGTTGTATGGCACATGAAATATTGCAAACAAATTCCTCTGGCTTGGAACTAAATGAGGGGAAATTTTACGCGCTTGTGAAAAATAAGTATTTTTTTCTGTGTTGTTTCCTGATTTTGACATTACACCGGACGTTGTTTCTTACGGAAAGCAGATTACCATGGCATTGCTGAACTGCTTTCCAGTATTGACTGGCGAACCATCCTCGATCCTTATAATGTCGATGTTGCGGTAAGTACTTTGTCACATGTTTTGGCGTACACCATCGACAGACACGTACCGAAAATTACCCACCAGAAAGAAACACATCATCCATGGCAGACTAGGTAACTCCGTAGATTGAAGTCCACCAAAAGAGCCGCACTGAGAAAATTCACGAAGTACCGAACGGTTCAACTGAAAGGCTATTATGTTCGACTTTACCACCAATACAAGCGGATCAGTCGTCAAAGTTATTCGCGATATCAACATGGGATTCAGCGCAGGATGCAATCGAACCCTAGATCGTTTTGGAACTATGTTAACGAGCAGCGAAAGAAGGCCGGTCTTCCATCGTCCATGGTGTTTGATGGTAAAGTTGCTTCAACGACTAAGGAATTGGCGTTTTTCTCAAAAATCCAGGCAGGGGGGGAAGGACGGGCAGGCGGGGGGGGTGGGGGGGGCCCAATATTGTGTGGGGGGGGGGGTCTTTGGAAACTTTGGTTGTTTTTGTGGTGGGGGTTTGTCTTGGGGTGTTTGAGGGGACTGGGCGTGCTAAAGGGTGTTTCGATCAAAATTTGGTCAACTTAAACTTGACGCATTTCCTTTCATCGTGCATTAAAAACTTTTGCACACCCCTCATTTTGAAGATGTGTGCGTGTAGCATCATGCCTATATTTTGATTTTGAGATCAGCACCAGTATCAAAATGTCGTCGAAGGAAGAGAATCAACGCATCAAAATTTTGCACGTGCATGGCGAAAATCCAAACTACTCTCACGCCAAGTTGGTGAAATTGTTGAATGTGGCTTAATCAACTGTTACCAATGTATTAAGAGTGTTCGGTGAACGTTTGTCGACAGCCAAGAAAGCTGGATCAGGGGGGAAATCGAAAGCCGGAGGCCACAGCAACGACAAAAGGAGTTGCTCGCAGTTTCGAGCGGAACCCCAAACTCTCCGTCCGAGATGTCGCAAAGAAGCTTGGCGCCTTCAACCGTAGATAGAGCTAAAAAACGAGCTGGACTGTGGACTTACAAGAAAGTGGTGACTCCAAATCACGAAGATAAGCAAAACACGGCGGCCAAAGCACGATCGCGAAAATTGTACACGACGATGCTGACGAAGTTTGATTGCGTGGTACAGGACGAGGAAACTTACGTCAAGGCAGACTTTAAACAGCTTCCTGGGCAGGAATTTTATCCGGCAACCGGACTGGGAAAGGTGGCAGATATTTTCAAGCACATTAAACTGTCAAAGTTCGCGAAGAAATATCTGGTGTGGCAGGCCATCTGTTCCTGTGGCTTGAAGTGCAACGTTTACATTGCGACCGGAACTGTCAACCAGGAAATTTATCTGCGTGAGTTCCTCCAAAACCTTCTACTGCCTTTCCTGAAGCGACACAATTGTTCCGTTCACCAACAACGGAACGCTGCCAACAACGATCAAGTGGTGCCCAAGTACAACAACTCTTCCACTACGCCAGAGCTCCACCCAATCGAACTATATTGGGCCATTGTCAAGCGGAACCCTAAGAAGACTTCTGCGGCGAATAAAGTGGACAAGGAGACTGTACAAAATATTATGGCAGGAATTAAACGAAAGACCCGGCAATTCGCATTCGGTAAAAATAAAACTTAGCCATGGTCCCCTCTAACTGCCACAAGGCCGCTCGTCAGGGTGCAGAAGCAGTTTTGTAAAATGATCAATAAATGTAAGATTTGCTTAATTTATTTCATGGATTTACTTCTTCCGAAAATTGTCAATTTCTTTTTAATGCAGACGTTTCTGTGATTTATTGGAGAGCCGCAAGATGGATGGAAACAACTTCACCGTTGACAAGTTTAATAATGACATCTCCGAGACCTTCAAGATCAACATAAAGACCCTCTTAGTTCAAGTGGAACTGTAGAACCCGAATCCCTTGATTGATTCTTGGAAGAAAGATGGCCAATAATAGCGCTACTCGTCGGTACAACACATAGCAGCAATGCGTTCACGTGCACATATTGGTATGTGTCACCTTCCTTCTACTCTTCTATGATTGGATGATTAGCTCATAGTTGTCCCATGACTTCTCCCACCATAGCCAAATAGGAATAAGGAAGTACTAGAATTAAGAAGTTTAGATACTATGGATGAAACTGAAATAAAGAATTATTATCAAGTTTGACAACATCAAAGTCGCGTCTTCTTCAGATACTCGGAAGAAGTCCCAACGGTTCAATGTTCAAACCTGGAAGGCATTGGAAAACCCCTATCAGAAATAAAAAATCACGTCAGTACTAGTCCTGTAACGCCGAGTGATCAACAGGTAGTATACGGAAGGAGGACAAAATCTGGAACGACACCTTGCAGAAGTAGAAAACCTGTTTGAACACATCGCAAATGAAGGTACGAGCTGTCCTAAACAATACGCTACAGATGGTATTACGAAGCATTGCAGAATCGTTTAACAGGAATTGCGTTGGAGAGCCGCCAAAACACTGTATCGATCATGAAACTAAGGATATACGTATATACGTGACGACCCAGTCGGCCTGGTATCAATTTTAGTCGACGCTGTTGGGATTTTCTGGGACGAAAAATCGTCTTCCTTTGGAAGGCAAATAAAGCCGTTGGTCCCGGCCCATATGTTGATGGGTTCGATATGTAGGCTACAGGTCGTCTCCCTAGCGTGACGAACCAGGCTTAGGCTGAAAGTCACGTAAATATGAAACAACAACACAAACAATGTACATACATACACACTACCAAAATGTCATGTAAATTTCTGTCCCCTGGGACCGACACATGCAAGCGTCCTTTAGCACATAAGAATAAGTTGAAAGAGATGAGAAAATAAATTCAATCAAACATATCTTTGTCGAATTGCGTATGTGTCAGTTTCAGGAGACATAATTTTACACGAAATATTTATTTACGTTCCCCGACTTTTTACAAATATGAATTACATCTCGTGTATAATTCATAATTTCTAAGTGTGTACCTATACGTATTTGAGTAAGTTTTGTTTCCACCTTCAACGTTCAAGTTCACTTATTCATTCTATTTATAGATCAATACCGATACTGACACGTCTTCGCGATCTTTGGGAGAAGAAGGTTGATTAGGGCGACAGTTGTTGTTACTAAAGACCGAATACATCTCTACATCTCCCCAATCCCACGGGATATATCGTTGTGTTAGTGAGGTAGGGTTATTTGAAGATAAAGCATTCACTGTGGTAAGTGTCGCAATCGACGAAAGGCAGTAGCCTGTTGACGTAGGATTACGTTTTGGTTTTCTATACTGGGGAACAATTTTAAAAATAAATCGAATTGCAAACGTCACGAAATGTGCTCAGATTGTGAGCGTTAATATCTCAGTCGTTTTTGACAGGATTTTCAAAATTTTGCACTAATCGATCGGAAAATATTCGATGCACCGATTTCAGTTGAGAACATTGTTGATTTCGGGATTTATACTGTTGAAAAATTTATAATTGTTAAGCCTTGTCTAATAAAGTATATTAATGCAATTAATATTGCATTGAAAAATCAAAATGGCTTACATTTAGAAGCGTAGCCATCCGTCATTATTTCGAACAACTCTATGGGGCGATATTTTGTAACATTCTTTTTTTTTTATTGAGGATTAAAATCGCTTGGCGGTAGAAAGGGGCAATGTTACAAACGGCAAAAAAAAGGGAACGACGCCTGGGATTGAACTTTCAGCCACCAGAACGCGTCAACTGAATTTACCATGCAATTAATTAGAGTGAAATTTATGGATACACTTTAGACGGGTAAATTCGGTAAAGTGCTTAACATTCAATCCGGATCGGAAGAAAGTGCCACCTCTGTCATAAACCGGGTCACAAAAACAGGAATGCCGACCAAGAAACTGGAATCAAAGTAAAAAATTCAAGCCAGCGAAAGATCGTAAACCATTCAAATTTGTAGAAATGGAGAATTTTTCATTGAAAAGATGCCGATTTCAAGAACAAACGTCTTTTGTTAGTGGTAAGAACTTTTCTTCAAAATAACGTGACATTCAGTCTGGAGCTGTTTCGTCACGTCAAGCGCACGACCTGAACCCGCCATATTGAACCCTTCAACACATGGGCCGAGACCAACGGCAAATGACGTGATCAGAGATTTTTCATCACATAAAATCCCAACGGCACCGACTGGAATTGCCACCAGACCGACTCACAGTGATCGGAAAAGCCTTTTTTCACGGCGAAATTAATAACTCCTAAGGGTTACGTTTCCAAATGATGGTGTCTTCTTCAAAGTTGTACTCAAAAAAAGTTGTCCATCTTGTGGTGATAGTTTCGTAGTTCTATACGTTACCACTAGGGCGGCGCTGTTGCTAACTTTTGAACAAAATACAATCGCAGGGTGATGTCAGGAATAATTTTGTAGGGAATATAATTTCAAGCAAATTTGCTAAAGGCACAATTTTTCTAGCTCTTCATTTGACCATGATTGAGTTTTTTTTCTGCTTTAAATCAGGGTGTCTCTAAAAAAAATAGTTTTTTTTACTTTTGTTTCTCATTTTGAGAAAAAAGTAATCTTACAAAAATATAGAGAACGTTATAGCGCACATTTTTGCACAACACATTTTTTTAATACAGCTTATCATTCAAAAGTTGAGGGTAATTTTAACTTAAAACATGCCTTTTCTCTTTTCGACCTAATGATTGTTTAGGCGAAAATTGGCCAAAAAACCATCAAATTCGTGTTTTAATGCATATTAAGAAACATAATGCAATGTAAATAAGCTCAGATACTCCTGGGGCACACGAGCGGGGACTGTTTATAATCGGACATGTTTTTCGTTAAAATTACCCCTAACTTTTAAACAATAAAATATAGCCAAACACTTAATTCGGCAAAAACACGCAACATATTTTTCCCTGGACAAAATGAAGTACACAATTCTAAAAACACAACTGCACACCACCCGTTTTTTTATGAGCGAATAGTTTCCTTCCCATTTAACTGTAGGGAAACGTCAAAACAATTGGTTTGTTGATGATTTTTCATTACTGGTGTTCGTTTTAATCTGTTGAGATGGGAAAAAAGCAAATTTTCGTAAACTTATCGTTAAAAATTGTCAGGAAGGTTTATCGAACAGAGAAATTTCTCGAATATATGAAGTTAATGAGGCAGAAGTACGAAAAATATGCAAGAAGTGAAGAACTTGGAAGCGTGACAGATCAAACTGGCAGAGGAAGGAAGAGGAAGGCTACAACCAACGATGACCGTCGAATTTCTTGAGAGACGACTAAAAACTAGTTTACTACCAGCCGTGTTAATTTGAATTAATATGAACTAAAATTTTACCGAAATCCGTTAAATTGGATTACTGAACGTTCAGCTGTTGAGAATTCGGTAATTTTTACAGATTTCTGTAAAAAAAATCTGAGTGTGTACTGTTCGTAGAAGACTGCCGGAAATGGGCTTGGGTTGTTTAGTTAGTATTTCACCTTTATTAAAAACCGATTTTGATTTCTTTATGACCAAGCGTCTCAAATTTCTAAACATATATCTACAAGCCGTTGGAGTTTTGGGAGTAGTTTTTCTGTAGTAATATGTGCAAATTTGAGCTCTTTGGGCGTAAACAGGGCGCACAAGTCTTGAGTATTTACGGGCCGGCCCAACACGTTTGGCCCTTCATACAGCAGTATTTTGAATTTCAAACGGTAACAAAGCATAATATTTCTGTTAAGTGCCCACTTAGAAATCGTGAATTTCACACGAGACGTAATTCATGTCTGTAAACAATCTGGCAATGTTAATCAAGATTTCGTGAAAAATTATGTCTCCTGAAACTGACACATACGCAATTCGACAAAAGATGTGTTTGGTTGAATTTTTTTTTCTCGGCTCGCATGTCTCGGTCTCAGGAGACAGAAATTTACATGACATTTTGGTAGTGTGTGGAAACTTATGCAGGGCAAGGAACACGCTATGATGATGGCTTCCTCAAAAAAATTTGAAAGCGGAAATGAAATTACTTTTATTCTTCAGTATAGTCACCCATAACATCAATACACTTGATCCAACGTGGTCCTAATAAACTGAATCAAACACATCTTTTGTCGAATTGCGTATGTGTCAGTTTCAGGAGACATAATTTTACACGAAATCTTTCTTTACGTTCCACGACTTTTATACAAACATGAATTACGTCTCGTGTAAAATTCATAATTTCCAAGTGTGTACCCCAATTCACTGATTTTCCCGATGGTTTTTGAGCTGTGTGAGCAGGAGCATTGTCTTGATGAAAAATGATTTATTTTCTTCTGCAAACTGGGTCTTTTTTCACAAAATTTTTCATCCAACTGCTCCAAAAGGTCACAATCATAATCAGAGTGGATTGTCTTATAAGTTTGGAGATAATCTATCAATAAAATTCCTTTTGCATCTTAAAAAACTGACGCTAAAGCTATGTCCATTTAGAATCCGGAATAATAAAATCATCTGTATCTCGGTAACGGATTGACGAACAAATAAATTTAATACATCAAAACAAAGTTAATTCACTGTACTTTAAGAAAAAAAAAAATCAATACAAATCATTTCTCTTCTTTTCTAATGAAAATCGCACTTTCTTCTTTATTCCTCCCATCAAACGCTGAACACCTCCGGAGTCAACTTCCTTGGCACAGTTGTTCCACATTTTGGTCATCTGAGTCGCGTCCCGAGCCGTTTTTCAACTTTTCTTAAGCTTCCGCTTCATTATTGCCCAAAATCTCTCGATGGGCCGGAACTTTTGGCAGTTCGGTGGATTTATGTTTTTATCGATGAAATCTACGTTATTATTGCGGTACCACTGGATGACTTCCCGGCTGTAGTGGCAACTCGCCAAATCTGGCCAAAACTTCACGGGACCTTTATGGGCTTTAATGAAAGGTAGTACGCGGTTTACTTGTACAGCTTCGAGTCCATCGTCTTATTCGTCACGAACACTTTGGTCTTTGCTCCGTAGCTGCATATCTTTTGTCAAATCATCAGTTTTTTTTTGGAAAATTTTTCCATAAAAGCAAACTTAAACTTCGCAGGAACATCTCCTCGTGCCGTCGCCATGTAGAATTTTTGGCCAGGAAGCTGTCCGAAATCAATTTTGACGTAGGTTTCATCGTCGATGAGCAGGCATCCTTGGTACTTCGTCGAAACCTGCTGGTACAATTTTCGAGCTCGAGTTTTGGTGACGCAACTTTGCTTCAACGTT
>JAHHFK020003066.1:0-47717 GCA_024533555.2 Aedes koreicus
TTTTAACGTAGGACTACGTTTCTCTTTTCTATACCGGGTGTCATTTCAAAATTTTGGAAAATGAGAGCGTTACGCAAAAGTGAAAGGTTTTTGAACGCTAATTACTGTCGTTTGACTGAACAGAATGCCTTCATTTATACACCATTTGATCAGAAAAACTTACAAATGTTTTTGATTCAAATTTCAATTAAGTGCTATCAGTATATGTAGTTCAATTATTTACTTAAACATGACCTACTTATGCTCCCATACAAATCTGCACACGAACAGGTTGAAAATGTGGTTTTCCCTCTCCCGGTCCTCAAAAAAGGGTAACAAATTGTCTTCTTCTTATTTCACTAGGTTTCATTTCATGTATGGCTGTATTCATAGCCACACCCCTCAGCTGCAAATTTATTTTGCTTTGTTGCCGGTGTCTGGTTTTATAACTGAAGCCCGCCCCTCTTGTGAAATTCGCTTCGTTCGGCATGTTTGTGCCTCTCTTCTTTAGAGGAAATGCTATCAACACCAGTATAAAGCACACGATTTGAACCAAAATGATTGCATTCGGATATTCAAGTTCGATTGAGCAGCAGGTACGGTTGTGTTTTTCGGTTTCTCGTTTTCGCGTTTCTGTGCGTCTGGCTCGAAAGTTATCGCTTGCGCTTGCTCATCGGCAAACGAGAAGGAAGGGCTGCAATGTTTTACAGTTTCCCCGCTTGACCTATTGCTGTGGCAATGGGTCATAAAAATCAATAATCCGCGCGGGCGGCTTCCGCTCCGAAGCCGAACCTCCAAGCGGAAAACGATGTTTGTGACAAGTTGATTACTAGAATCATCCCAAGTATCTTGCCGTCGGCCATTCACAGCGACTAAACTACTATCTGGATTGAATTAAAAGACCAATTAAATTTTACAATAAAGAAGTTTGTGTTTAAGTGGAATGCGCGTGATTTATCCTAAACAACCTTTGTATATTATCAAAAATAGTACATATTGGATCGTTAGGAGGAATTCAGTCGACAGTAGTAAATTCGACAGAGATGTTTCATTAAACCCGAAATGATTTTTTTTTTATTAAACTGAACTGAAAAAGCAATGGCTCGGGTAGTAGAAAATTTCAAAAGAAATTTCAAAAGGTGTGAAAGCAAAATATTAAAAACATTTTATTATAATCCAACTAAATGTGTTATGATATGTCTAGATTAGACGATACCATTATTACTGTACACCAACGCGGTCCTACGTGAACCTCGCGGTTATATCCCTGATATAACCCACCTCAATTTTTATTTTTCTGTACCTACACGAAAAATGATATTTAAATTTAAAAAAAATAATAATATGGTGTGGTGAGAAGT
This sequence comes from Aedes koreicus, assembly GCA_024533555.2. Taxonomy (NCBI): domain Eukaryota; kingdom Metazoa; phylum Arthropoda; class Insecta; order Diptera; family Culicidae; genus Aedes; species Aedes koreicus. The sequence continues at coordinate 1,341 of JAHHFK020003066.1, forward strand.
AAAAAGACATCATCAGTAGAAATAGTACTTCCTTTGTAGATAGTACCTATAGTAGGTGGCGGGGAGTTATTAGTGAGGTGGGTCTTTGTGGGTGAGGGGCTTGGAGAGGCAACGGTGATGGCAAGGTAATGGGTTGGTAGTAGTACATATGGATCTTAAGTGCGTACGCTACGACGTGAAGTTTAACGACTGAACTTTATTTCAGGTTGAATTTTATTCTAGCCCTAACTCTACACATTTCTACATATGCTTAAAAATAATGGGAGGTGCTTGGAGTACTCGATCAGGTCAATCAGCAGTTGTTGTTTGTCGATCGATATGTATTAAGTATGTATAAAGATAAATACAGGATGTACAGAAAAAGGGTTTCATTCTCATAGCTAGTTTCCATGCTAGCGAGAAGGTCTGTAATTCTATCTTCTTGCTTGTGTGGTTCCGCTGGGTACAATGCACTCAGCATGGTGCAATGGATTTTATGGGAATTGTAAAATAGCTTATTCCAAAAATGTTAATGAAGCTAAATGACTCAAAATGCAAAAAGGTTTGTTGGTGACACGAAAGGAATTGTTGAGGCAATTTTGATAATTTCGGGAATGATGTTTTGTCACACCTTCCCCTTTTAGGAGAATGACGTAAGGCAATGTAGTCATTATTTTCAGTTTGTAGTCCAAGCACCTTTACAATAATTTGAAGTTACAAATGTTATAGATGTTAGATACAATGTATAATGTAATATATTTATTCGGTTAGATTGGGAAAGTAATGGTACTTATTTGACAAGACCATTTTTGTGTACTTTTTGTTTCTCATTATTAATTTTATTTCTGATGATTACATTAGGATGTTGTATGTCAATAACTTCGAATGGTCCTAAGTAAATTTTATCTAATTTTCTTCTATTTTCGATTTTTTACGAAACTATTTCTCCTGTTTGAAAATCTATTGAATTAATTTCTGTTATTTGTTTGTTGATTCGAATAACTTTTGAGTTTTGTTGTAATTCACTAGCATGTTTTATTGAAGATTGAATTTTAAATTTCAATTCTGAATAATAAGAATCGTAGTCGTAAAATGGTTCTATTATAGTTGAATTTTGAATTGATTGCGGTATATTGGCTTGTCTTCCAAATATGAGCTCAAAAGGAGTATATTGATGCGTTGAATGCGGGGCTGTATTATAACTGAAAACATAATATGGGAGCCAAGTATCCCAGTCATTATGCTGCTCGTTTATAAATTGGCGTAAGTATTCATTTAGACAACGATGGTTTCTCTCCAAGCTACCAATCGTTTCCGGGCACACTTGTTCAGTGTGCACCGAATCTTTAACTCCTGATACTAAATTCTTCTTGCTAGAACATCCAACGGACATGCTAAGCAACACACTAATTCACTCTGAATATTTGCTCTATTTTTCCAGTCAATTGTCCCTTATCAGCTGAACTGTAAAAACCACTCATTGCAGTCACTGCAATCTTGCTGGAGGCAGTAGGGTTTTTTTCATTTACTGCTGAACAGCCGCTTGGTGCTGGTGTTGACGTACCGAAAAAAAATTGATCTGCAAACATGACCACACGAACCAGAGCGCTTGGCTATCACTATAAACGTTGGCCCTCAACCTCCATACTAGATTACTACGCGCTGCTGCACGGAAGCAGCGGAAAATGCCTTTTGTTCCAGATTTCCCGCATTTTCCAGGATGCCAAAAAACGCGTGGCTTTCATAACATGAGCCGCGAAATGGTCACTTTGTTAGGGTGGATGCGGTGCAGCACCGACCGCGAGAGGAATAACTGATAAACCGCCCAGATAGAGCACCCACTGTTATTTGGGAGACTTTTCGGTTCAGTATTTGAAAATTGTTGCTGTGTCTCAGATGCAGGCTTTCCAGTTCTGTAGAGTGAATTAATCAATGTTTTTTATTTTTCTCTCGCGGATATCCGTATGGTTTCAGCTTCCATTGAAGCAGCAAAAAAGAGAGATCGCACCCCGAATCGACCGACATTTGGTCAACATTTACACTGCCTTATTGGGGTCGGTCAGAAACAAATATGTTGGGGAGGCCAAAAAGAGTCGATTGAATGGTCGTTTTTCTTTCTTTTATTCTGTGCCGCTGTTGGAGCTGAGAAGTGGACTCTGTGGGTGACGCATATTTTTGCCAGGTTAGCACACTGGAGATGGTATGCAAAAATGGTCAGGGTGAATGTGATAAAAATTAACCTTTGTTGGAATCAACTCGACTCGTGGCGATTCACTGATGGGAAATGACAGGTCTGCAAATGATGGGTGAATGTGAATGCATACATTTTCTGAATGCTACGAACAGATTGAATGTAACCAGAGTGCGTTTTCTGAGATAACTTCTATGAAATTTTTAGTTGTAATAATACTGTAATCAACTGCGAATGGTAGATTTTCTATCCTCCTGGAGATCCATGGAAAACATTTGAATAAATAAATGAGTTTATACCGCTTACTAGGGGTTTCCATGTACCTATTACCAATTCACGCAATCAAAGACGTGTAGATCTGGTAATCCATAATAAACATCATTGCATCGTACTTTTGACAACTGTTTTGAGTATGGAAGATTCTCTAGTTCAGTCAGTAAAGGCATAATAAGAAACAACTCGTGGTTCGAATCCCGGTCTAGTTAAGGAATATTTCTAAGAGGCCATCCATATACCAAAGAGACAGAAAATCATGAACAAGCGTAGACAACGACTTTAATCCTCCCAATGACCCCGTGATGTCCACGTGAACATTTTTAAAGCTGCTCACCCAGCACAACTTGTTTCTCATTTGGAACAAATTAAGGATAGTTTGGCTTGACTAAAGCTTGCTTCAGATAGAATTGGAACAAAAACAATTGTCTGTATTTCAGTTATTTATTATTGAATTCAAGATCTTTTTTTATACAAATGTCGCGTTTTCTTCATACTTTTAAGAAAAAATACGGATAAAATTATTCGTCACGGTTTCGAAGGAATTCTAGAATTTTTTCCTGTAACACGGCTCATTAGGCGGCGCACACCTTCTTCGTCCATCGTTTTAGCTATCTTATTCCACCAGGTCTTCATCTGATTGATGTCTTTGACAACCTTTCCCTTTGCCTTGAGTCTCCTCTTCATGATTGCCCAGTATTTCTCAATAGGACGGAACTGGGGGCAGTTGGGTGGGTTAAGGTTTTTCGGAACAACCTGGACCCCTTTCTCTGCATACCATTCTTGAACGACTTTGCTGTAATGACAGCTTGCCAAATCTGGCCAAAACATTACGAGATGGTCGTGGGATCGAATGAACGGCAAAATTCGTTTTTGGAGACACTCTTTTTGGTATAGTTCCGACGTCATTGTCTTATTTGTAACGAAAACTTTCGTTTTTTTGCCACAGCTGCAAATGCCCTGCCAAATCATGAATTTTCGTGCAAATTTGTCGGCAAAAACAAATTTAAATTTGGCTGGAACATCCCCCCGAGCCGTTGCCAAGTAAAATTTTTGACCTGGGATTTGCCCGAAGTCAGCCTTGACATAGGTTTCATCGTCCATCAGAAGACACCCGTCGAACTTGGTCAGCACCTGGTCGTATAGCTTCCGAGCACGGATTTTGGCCACACTATTCTGTTTTATGGTCCGATTTGGCTGTTTGCTAGCTCGATACGACTTGATTCCTTCCAGGAGTCGAGTTCTCCTCACGGTACTATGGGCAGCACCGAATTTTCTCGCCAAATCATGGTCCGTCAGATTGGGATTCCTCTTAATCGTCTTCAAAATCTTACCACGCAGTTTCCGGTCGACAGTTCCACTCCGACGATTGGCTTGAGGCTTCCGAATCGTCGTCAATGTTTCCTTATACCGTTTGATAACGCGCCATACGGTATTTCTGGGCAATTTCAGCTGTTTAGCTAGCCTAGATGCAGACCACAATGGATTTTCCAAATAACTGTGCACAATTTTTTCCCTTCTTTCGGCTTCCATGTTGATTGTTTACAAAGTACAGTCGATTTGCGGAATGTCAAAAATACATACGTGAAGCTGACAAAATTCCCGACACGTGGGCGCCAAGAACTTCCAAATCCGTCCACCAGGAGCGCCACAATATGAGCAAAAGTTTGTTCCAATTCTAAATGAAGCAAGCCTTACATACTTTATAAACGACAGCAACGGAAAAAGTGTAACTTCGACATTGTTGCTATGGATGCAATAGAACTTTGTAAAACTTTCAAAGATTCAGTGTTGCAAAAAAATGATTTAAAACAACTATATGGATTCAAGTAAGTCAATTTAAAGTTATTTTTGACTTGCATTGACAATGTAATTTTAAAAAACAGCTATGCAATTCTACTCCAACCGTCAACATATTAAGCATTTTTTTATGTTAAAAAAATTGCGATGATATTATTTTTAACATCGACATCGATATCAACTCAACTTTTAGCATGAATATGAGTATGAGCATGGATGATCGCCCGAGGTTGCTACTCCGTTATTGCCAGATCAGCTGTTATTACACAGAGAGCCGAACGGATGATTCTTGGGATTAGCATACATCCTAAATGTGTAAAAACTGGTGTTCCCAAACCAAGACAATACCGACTTGATTCTCGTCCAAATGCTGATCAAGATGGGAATGGGTAGGAATATGTTGACGTTATACTCGCTTTGAAGGAAGCCTAGAAATCCTCTGCACTTCCACGAGAAATCACTTGGACGTTGGATAAAATGGTTGGGTTTGCAGCGGGGATCCGTTTTGGTAAACCGTGTGCTAAATTCATCCGACGAATAGCCGCGAATAAGATAGCTAGGGGAGAATAGTACAAAATGCACTGGTGGGGGTATTATGACCCACTCAATAAATATGTTCAAATATTCAAAACTATTGCATTTAAAAGAATGATGCTTTATCAATTTTTAAATAAAACAGCATAGCTCCTAATTTTGTAGTGCAATAAGGCACTACTTTACACCAAAATATTACCAAAATTGATGAAATTGTCATGACTATACCTCACATGTAAATAATAGTGTAAAATAAGCTTTTATCATGCGTTAATATCCTTGGTTTTTAATAAATTCACTTCACTTGTATACTTTTACAACAAAACTTCAGATAGTATCAAAACTTCACTACAATTCCACGTATTTTCGAATATTTAGACAAAACGGTACAAAACTAAAAGCAAGGCAGAACACTTGCAAATGTGGCAGCGTTTATTATATACGTCTGCACTTAAAGAATGCCAGTGGAGCAATTAAATGTGGGAAGCCAACGTTGGGTATATTCATATTAATCTTTCGTTGGGTATAAATAACTTAAACTTCCGTTAAAATTCTACCCAAAAGTTAGTAATTTGAACACAATGGTAGGTAAACATAATTCTTGTTAACGTTGGCTTCCCACACTTAACTGCTCCGTTGAGTACTTTTTTCTAAGCGTGTATACAATGAGGATTGATAACATATCGCAACGTTTTGCTATCTTTATTCTATACCCATTAGCTGATTACTACCAAACAGAGCTAAGAGGATGTGGCGATATGTTGCAACCTCCTCACTTTACAACTCTAATGAGTAATTTTTTATAGCCGCGTTTTCAATTTTTACAACCGGTGCATGCTATCCCAATATTGTGGTGCATCATATCCCAGTGTTGTGGTGCGTCTTACCCCAATTTTGGGGTGCATATTGAGCAATGAAACAGGCGTTTTACCCCGGTGTCGTCTTGGGATCAAATTGGAAAAGGTTAAAAAATCATGAAAAATCATCGTTTTGAATTTAAATCACATTTGATCTACAACGAAAACATCGTAATGCACCATACTCAATAACTTCTTTCTAAATTTCAGCTTCCATTCCCTAGTAATTCACGATGTTGCTTAAACGGTGCGTTTTGTACCATCCTCCCCTAGACAGAGAGAAAAAGAAAGGACGACACAAAACAAACCGGCAATCAACACATCAGACAGCACAACAACATCACAAGAAAATGATCAGACAGCAGCAAAATAACAACGGAGAAACAAAACAACAAAACACAAAACAAACAAAAACGAGCGCGGAAAACTTTGTTCTGAATCCTTTAGTATTTTTTTTCCTATTGCTTTAACAACTAGACCATATTGGAACAGCATAAAGCATGGCCGGTCTAAAAATTTGTTTAAATATTAGTAGTTTGTTCTGAGACATAGTTTGGATTTTCTGTTTATAAGAGGATATAAACATTTTATATATTTATTACATTTTGGCTTGAATGCCTTCAATGTGATTTTTAAAATTTAATTTTTTGATCAAGTAATAGACCAAGGTATTTCACTTCGCTTGACCAGGAAATTGAAACACCGCTCATAGTAACGATGTGACTACTACTAGGTTTCAAAAAGAAGCTCTAGGTTTATGTGAAGATATTATTAGTTGAGTTTTGGAAGCGTTGGAAGATTTCTCTTCCATTTTGCTGTAAATAAGAAGAGAAAATGTCCAAACTTTTCTGCAGTCTCCTGCAAATGACACGAAGACTTCTTCCTTTAGCGGAGATGCCTGTGTCATCAGCAAACAAGGATTTCTGACAACCCTGAGGCAAATCGGGGAGGTCGGAAGTAAAAATGTTATATAGTATCGGCCCAAGAATGCTACCCTGAGGAACTCCAGCTCTAACAGGTAGTCGATCAGATTTGGAATTCTGATAATTTACCTGCAGAATTCAGTCAGTTAAATAATTTTGAATTATTTTTTAATATAGAGCGGAAAATTAAAGTTTTTCAATTTAGTAATCAAACCTTCATGCCAAACACTGTCGAATGCTTTTTCTATGTCTAGAAGAGCAACTCCAGTTGAGCAGCCTTCAGATTTGTTTGAACGAATTAAATTAGTAACTCTCAAAAGTTGATGAGTAGTTGAATGGACATGGTGAAATCCAAATTGCTCATCTGCAAAAATTGAGTTTGTATTGATGTGAAGCATCATTCTATTCAAAATTAGCTTTTCAAAAAGTTTACTGATTGAAGGAAGTAAACTTATTGGTCTGTAGCTAGAAGCTTCAGCTGGATCTTTCTCGGGCTTTAAAATTGGAACAACTTTGGCATTTTTCCATTTGCCAGGAAAGTATGACAAATGAAAACATTTATAAAATAATTTTACCATGAAAGACAAGGTACTCACTGGGAGTTTTTTGATGAGTATATAGAAAATTCCATCATCACCTGGAGCCTTCATATTTTTTAACTTTTTAGTTATAGTTTTTACTTCATCCAAATCAGTACCCCAGGATTCATCAAAAATATTTTCCCTTGAGGAAATATTTAGATAATCAAGAGAAACCTGATTCTCAATAGGACTAGTAAGACCCAAACTGAAATTATGGGAACTCTCAAACTGCTCAGCAAGTTTTTGAGCTTTTTCCACATTTGTTAGCAATATTTTATCACCTTTTTTGAGCGCTGGAATAGGCTTTTGAGGTTTCTTTAAAATTTTGGAGAGTTTCCAAAAGGGTTTGGAACTCGGCTCTAATTTTGACACATTATTTTCGAATTGTTTGTTCTTCAGGGCAGAGAAGCGTTTTTTAATTTGTTTTTGCAAATCTCGCCAGATAACTTTCATGGCGGGATCGCGTGTTCTTTGATATTGTCTTCTACGGATATTTTTCAGACGGATCAAAAAGCTGAAGATCGTCGTCTTTTATAATTGTATTGAACTTTACCTCGCATTTTGGAACTGAGACAGCTCTTGCTTCAACTATGGAAGTAGTCAGAGAGTCAAGAGCATTATCGATATCATTTTTAGTTTCCAAAGGAATATTAGGATCAAAGTTATATTCCATGAATGTTTGATATTGGTTCCAATCAGCTCTATGATAATTGAAAGTAGAACTGTTGGGATTAGAAATTATTTCTTGAGATATTTCAAAAGTTACTGGAAGGTGATCCGAACCGAAGTCAGCATGGGTAACCAATTGGCTACAAAGTTGACATGAATCAGTTAAGACCAAATCAATAGTTGAGGGATTTCTGGCAGAAGAAAAGCAAGTTGGGCTGTTTGGGTATTGGATAGTGTAATAACCCGCAGAACAATTATCAAATAGTATATTACCATTGGAATTACTTTGAGCATTATTCCACGATCGGTGTTTTGCATTAAAATCACCAATAATGAAGAATTTTGACCTATTACGGGTGAGCTTCTGTAGGTCACCCTTGAGAAGATTCTTTTGCTGACCTACGCATTGGAATGGTAAATAGGCAGCTAATAGTGTAAGTTGACCAAATTTTGTTTCAACAGAAACCCCCAAAGTTTCAAAAACTTTGGTATCAAATGAAGAAAGAATTTGATGTTTGATACGCCTATGAACAATTATGGCAACGCCACCACCTGGACTTTCAAGACGATCATTGCGGTGTACGAAATAATTAGGATCCCTTTTTATTTTATCACCTGGTTTAAGAAAAGTTTCAGTTACAACGGCAATATGCACGTTATGAACTCGTAAAAAGTTAAACAGCTCGTCTTCATTATTTTTAAGAGATCGAGCATTCCAATTTAAAATATTCAGTTTCTTAATACCCATTGCTGAATTTCAGGGTCATGACAATATTGTTTGCAAATTTTATACCAGTTTGAATTGCATCAAACATGGAGTTTGTATTTAACATTCCATTAATCATATCGATTAATGATATCTGTAAAAAATCCATTTTTGGAGCGGTTATGCTACCTAAGTCAAAATCTTCAACATTCTGGTAGAATTTTGGTTTCTACCGGCTTTAACGGCAGCGTAGGAAGCTCCATTACCTAGCTGTACATTGCTACCAGCAGGTAAGAATTGAGCATTGAAAACTTGTGCTCTGTTTTACTTACGGGTATATTTGTACTTCGCTGACCATTGTTAACAGCAGATAGCAGTGGAAAATTTGACGGTTGGGCATTGATCGTACCTTCCGGTACGAATGTTGGATTTCCTCCTCGATGACCGTTGTTAACAGCCGAGGAATAATTACCTGGTCGGGAACGTGAAGCGGTCCCTACCTGATGCTTAGCACGAGAATTCAAGATCGCTTTGCGAGTCTTGCATTCCCAAAAATTGGATTTGTGGTTTCCACCACAATTCGCACATTTAAAATTTTTGGGATCCTTCACAGGACAGTTGTCCTTGGCGTGAGAGGAATCGCCACAATGCATGCATTTGGCATCCATGTGACAATTTTTCGTCCCGTGACCCCATCCCTGGCATTTACGGCACTGGGTGAGGTGTTGAGAATTTCCTCCAGTCTTCCTGAAGTGTTCCCACTTCACTCTGACATGGACAATAAGGCTGGCTTTTTCCAATGCCTTGAGGTTATTCAGTACATTTGATTTAAAATGAACTAAATAAAAATCGTTAGAAATCCCATTGCGAGAATCGCCAGGTTGGGATTTCTTTTTCATCTTTATCACTTGAACTTATCAGGAAGGTAAATCATCGGTAACAGCGTTGCATGCGGTTGTTACTAAACTAGAAAAATCTTTTCAAGCTAAGGAAATCTCACTAGCTGCGTTCCTAGACATTGAAGGAGCATTTGATAATTCATCTCATAGTTCAATGGTTAAAGCAATGATGAAACTTGGTTTCGACAAATGTATTGTCGATTGGATTAACGAGATGTTATCAAATAGACAAATATCAGCAAACCTCGGAAGCTCATCCATCAGTATTAGAGCTGTAAAAGGGTGTCCACAAGGAGGCGTATTATCATCTTTATTGTGGTCTATAATAGTTGATGATCTCCTTAAAAATCTGAAAACCCTAGGGTTTGAAGTAGTTGGCTTCGCAGATGATATAGTCTTAATAGTACGCGGTAAATACGACTGTATCATTGCAAACAGAATGCAAAGTGCTTTAAATTATGTCTCTTCGTGGTGTGATAAAGAAGGCTTGAACATAAACCCTTCCAAAACTACTATTGTGCCATTTACAAAGAAGAGAAAATACTGTATTGAGAACTTAAGGTTGAAAGGCACACATTTGGTACTTTCAAATACAGTCAAATACCTTGGAGTATTTCTTGACAGCAAACTAAATTGGAACTTTCATTTAGAGCAGACAATCAACAGATCGACAAATGCTCTATGGATAGCCAAAAGAACATTTGGTAAGCAATGGGGACTAAGGCCAAAAATGATCCATTGGATTTATTCGGCAATTGTGAGACCCAAGATTACCTATGCTTCATTGGTCTGGTGGCCAAAAACAAAAGAAACTGTTGCACAAAGAAGGTTAGAAAAACTTCAAAGACTAGCAACTTGTTCAATTAGCGGTGCAATGAGAAGTACACCAACGAAGGCACTGGATGCACTACTTTTTATGTTGCCATTGCATCAACTCATACAGTTAGAAGCTGAAAAGAGCGCTCTAAGGATCAGAAGGTTTGCGAACCTTTTAGAAGGTGATATAATAGGACATCTTAGCATTCTAAAAATTGTAAAATTTAATCCTTTAGTTATGAACAACGAAGATTGGATGAAAAAAAAATACAACTTTGATTGTTCATATCAAGTTATTGATCCTGGACGTGATTCGTGGGCAAGAGGTGGCCCAAACCTCCGCCAAGGATCGATTGTTTTCTATACAGACGGTTCGAAAATGAACAATCAAGTGGGAGCTGGGGTACCTGGCCCAGGGATTAACCTTTCAATCCCAATGGGAAAGTGGCCAACTGTATTCCAAGCCGAAATTCAAGCAATTCTGGAATGTTCTGCTATATGCTTACGCAGAAACTATAGATATTCAAATGTATGCATTTTTTCGGATAGTCAAGCAGCTTTGAATGCTTTAAAGTCAGCAATATGCACGTCCAAACATGTTTGGGAATGTGTTCAATCACTTCGGAAATTGTCTTGTCGTAATCAAGTCAATTTGTACTGGGTTCCTGGTCATTCTGGAATTGATGGAAACGAGAAAGCCGATGAACTAGCAAGACTCGGATCGTCTCATCAGTTTGTAGGACCTGAACCCTTTTGTGGTGTATCTGCTTCTTCTCTTAGAATGAAGATGAAAGCCTGGGAATGCTTGAAAGTGGAGACAAACTGGAACAACACTTTCAAAGCTAGGTAATCAAAGCGGTTCATTACTCCAAACATTTCAATGACTCGCAAGTTACTAGATCTTACCAAAAAAGATCTAACAATATATACAGGCCTTATAACCGGTCACTGTCCGAGCCGTTAGCTGATAGGAAAACTTCAAGATGATTCATGTCGATTCTGTAACATGGATAGAGAAGACTCGGAACACTTGTTATGCCACTGCCCGGCAATTTTCAATAATAGGCTGAAGTTCTTTAACAAAGGGCTACTAGAACCCCTTGAGATTTGGAGAACAAATCCCAGTACGGTAGTACACTTTATTCGGAGCGTTATACCGTCCTGGGACAATGCTTTAGGTCAGACTTTGACGATCACTTCTATCAATAGTGATGCGTCATGCTGAAAATAACTAAAGCAACAACAAAAAGGGGATATGTCACAATAGATCTAAAAACTGGTCGCAGTGACGAAAATACCCGACACGGAATAGAAGGAATAGGTAAGGAAAGTTGCTGAGTCAAATGCGGTTCTATGCACCCAAACGTGTTTTGCGGACTAGACAGCTTGAATCACCTAAGGAATGTATCAAAAATAAGCTATCCACGTACATTTGCGTTGTACGCGTGTACTTGTGATGGTTTTAATGTATTCATCATAGCATGCTGTGCGTTTGACTGTCATCTTTTGTTTGTTTACTTGTTTGCATGGTGTAATTTCTTCATTTTGAAAATGTCGCGCATTGAAAAAGACGTGAAAATTAAGATTTTGGACACATGGCTATGTGAAAAGGGTGTGACAATTAGCGAAGCGCATTGGAATGCTTCACGCGAGTGAAAAATCTATCCTAATCATGTTTGGGCAAGGATAAACTGCAAGGAAGAGACAGAAAACCCGGATCTTGCAACCCTTAATAGGACCAGAAAGTGGTAGCTCTAATTTGGAAGAATAAATCAATGTGGATACGTGATTTGGCCAATAAAGCAGGAACGAGTGTCGGAATGATTCAACGTATCAAAAAACGGAAAAACCTGGAGACCCAAAAGAAGCAAAAAATCGCCAAAAAATGTGGAAAAAAAGAAAAAACCCACCAAAAAAAAACCAACAAATTTTTTTCGGGGGTTTGTTGTGACCGCACGCGTGTTTTTTTTTGGGGAAAAAGAAACTTTTTCAAGGGAAAACAAAAAACCTTTTCCGGGCCAGTCGCAAAAGGTTACAAGCATCGGCAAGACACGGCTTTTCAATTCGATATCGTAATCGCGGAGTGTTTATTGCTCGAATCTTAAAGTTGTGGATTTCAGAAGAAATGCAAATATTAGAGGTGCGGCTCCACGAGAGAAAAGATTGTAGTGTTCTTTGAGTGTGAATTCAGGACCAAAGAGTGACGATGAATTATTCATTCTATGTTGGTTGGAAAGAAGAAACAACAGCGAAAAATGAAGATGAAATTTGTACCAGAAATAAAAACTAACGAAAAAGCCTATCAAGCCTATTGAAGCGTCAAAACAGCTGAATGAGACGGGATACATCTCATTCTGCGGGGGAATTAAATCTTCAACAACAACGGAGAGCTACCAAAAAGCCAGCCAGTCAGCCATCAGATAAGTAAAACGGGCTATTAAATCAATATTCCTCCCCGTTCGAATGTCATCCGTCTTTGTCTCCGTGTCTCCGTGTCGCACTTTGTTAGTGGTCGATCATAATGAGCTGGCCCCCTCAGACGGTCACGCGCAGTGGCAAAAGGCTTGAACCCTTATATGCAATACGCGCTAGTATACCAAAAAAACGCCTGTGTGTTTGTGTGTCTCTGTTTATTAATGTGTGTGTATTTGTGTGTATATGTTGTCTTTGTTTCGGCGCGCCCTTCTTCTCTTTTCAGAAAGCGAGTAATGGCGCTATAATCATAAGCCATACCAGGCTAGGACAAGAGTTAGTGCTCATGTCCCAACCGACTGACATGAAAAGGTACTCTCACGCAAAAAGTACTATCTTCTTGGCTTGGAGCCTGTATACCTGGATAGCCTGGAAGTAAGAAACGCCTGCGTTCCAGGCCAGAAAAGCGGACAATAAAGGAGTGCATTAACTTTCTTAGCTTCGTAACTCCCAACGACCTATATTCATATATATACATATGCTTTCTCGCCAAGGAAAGCCTCCCGCACAATCCAACTTCCAACTCCAGATGTCTATGAAGGTAGCATGAGTTCTCAGCATCTTCTTAAGTAGACATCTAATCAACACATCCCTCCCATCCTTTACTGATCATAAGGACCTGGCCAGGTGTTGTGCAAAGAGATCGATGGATGAAGAGCCTGTCATACCCAAGGCAGCTCTTCTGGCGCTTCCATCGTTTCTACAACAGCCAACCCAGGATTGTGTATGGTCGAAAAATGCTATGCTATGCTAACTCAAAAAACTCTTCCAGGTCCACAGTATTAAACTTCCTTCATAGGGAAGGATGTTAGCGATGCAGACAGGTAGATGGAAGTGGAGAAGTTTCGCCGAAAAGTGCTGGTATGGAAAGCATTATGTTCCTGCGGTATAAAGTCTACAATTTTTTACACTACCTACAATCAATGCAGAAATCTATCGATCTAAGTGTCTGCAGAAGAAGTTGTTGCCTTTATATCAAAATCATAGTACCTCCTCACTGTTTTGGCTGGATTTAGCGTCGGCGCATTACACAAAAATAAATCTCAATTGGCTAACGGAAAAGGGTATTGATTTCGTTGAGAAAGACATCAATCCGCCAAATTGCCCTCAGTTTCGGCCCATCGAACGCTATTGGGCGATTTTGAAGAGGGTTTTCTAAAGGACTGGTAAAGCAGATGAAAATATGCAGGAGTTTAAAAAAAAATGGTCTAAGGCGTCCAAATCATGTGATCAAACACTTGTCCAGAACTTGATGAAAGGAGTTCGATCAAAAATTCGAAAATTCGTGAAAGAATAATATTAATTTCATCCAGTGTTCACATTGTTCAAGCTCAATCCCGCACAATAAAGAATTATCCATTTGTTTGAGTAAAACATAAGTTTTTTAAATGATTTGAAAGAAAAATATGATGTATAACTTATTTTCGATACAGCCCTTAGGAATACCCAATATGGCTTTAACGATCCCATTAATTTTATTTCTAGGAGATTCCAAGAAGTGTATGATGTGTTTTCTTTTAATTTTTTCTCTTGTCCATTAACGCAACTTTTACGTTCTATGTTCTATTATAGAATAAGAATATCTCCAAAAAGACTTAGATGTCTTATGATGTATTAAAATAATAATAATAAAGAATAACTGAACTCCAAAATTTTAATATTTTTACTTAAAGTAGTTGGAAATTGGATTTAAAAAAAATACCATATATTTTCGATTTTTTCCCTGCCATACCCTGTCCACATGATAATGAAAAAAGATTCAGGAGTTTGTATCTGTATATATTTTCAGATTGTTTTTGGTTTTTGTTTGCAAATCTGATTAAATTGTTGATGAATATTAAATTATCTTACACATTAACCGTCCATCTCGAACGTTGGTGGGGGTATGCGGCAGGACCATGATCATCATCATCATCATCATCATCATCATCATCATCATCATCATCAACATCATCATCATCATCATCATCATCATCACTTTTTTGTAAACCTTATCTTGAAAAAAAAAAGATCTGCTACTTTATTTACTAAAACAACCATTGTAGTTAATTACAACTACAATACATTATAATCACGCCAACAAAACCTCAGCACTCATCATTCGTTTAGCACGGTCATAAGCACCGACGTCTCTAGTGCATAGTTTCAGCATTTACAGCAACTCGAAATTCCCTTGGCGAAGCCTGAATGTTTAGAATTTCTGCAGATAACAAACCCAAAGTAGGTATCTGCAGGAGTGGTTGCTTCAAAGTGGTTACTGGATGCCGGCTGGCTGAAAGGATTCCCGTAGTGATCACATGGGCGGAGGCTGCATCAGTGTGCTCGAAGCCACCCGGATGGGTATTCATCATTTTTGCTACGAAATTTTCCCTACACGAAAGTATGTTTCGCAGAAGCGCTTCAGGCAATTTGTGTGCTTGCGAAAATTTGTCATAATTTGCTCATTCTCACCCCAACCCTCGTTCCTGTACTCATTTGTTGCGTCGCCGTTGTCGTCGGCATCATTTTCGCGGATGGCGCTTTTGGTCTTTTGTTGCCAGAAAGGAGGAATTTTGCTTTTCCTTTCACAATCCACTGCTAACCAGCTGCGAGGAGTTGTGGTGCGATGCCTTTGCTTCGGAGGAAACCTTCCATCGGGAGTTAGTGCATGGCAAGTATTATACGTCTGCCTGTGGGAGTGAATCTATTTTATCAACGCAATGCCATTCCATTCGAAGGCCACGCGGTTGTGTCACTTGGAATTTGACAATTTTCAGCTCGTAGCTAGTAGTACGATAACATTTCTTTTGGGCCTATAAAATCGAGTTAGGTTAAACTGTTCATGATTAATGAATCTCACAATCAAACCAGCTAAAAACTTGACCAAATCATGCTTATAATAACTTTTTAAACGAAGCTGATCCGGAATAGAAATTATTATTGAAATTTTTTTATTTATTTATATCAATGAAAATTTATTATACCTTTCTTCACAACATCAATAAAATCTTAAAAAGAAAGGGAACCAACATAGATGTTTGGAACATGCATTAAGGTTACAAACAGAGTGGCACAAAATTGATGCTTTCATTTCCTTCGTTGAATCCTTAACAATAGCCACGTTACCATTTCCTCGTTTATGAGAATTACAGTGGAAAGTTCAGGATGGTATTCACACAAATAAAATTTGTTGCGCCTGATTGCACAGTGAACGTAACCACCAACAGCATCAATAATGAAAAAGCGGGTATTTATTATTTTCAGCCAAATAACAATTCTGAAGATTAAATATCAAATTTGTGTCGAATAAATTTTATGATTTGTTTTATGAGTAATACACAGAAAAAATAATGAATTTTAACAATCGTGTTAAATTTCCCCTCGTTTAATTGCAACCCAAAGCAAGCGTAAACAACGCAATTCTTTGCTATCTTGCATCCAGCATACGAAATTGTTTGCAATCTTTCATTCAACAGACCTGATTCCGGTGATATCTGGATTTTATTTACATGAAAGGTCTAATTAATTTATGCCAAATCTAGCATTCTTTTTATGTGTAACGCAGAATATTAAATGAGTCCTTCAAACTGTGTACACATTACTCATGGAAAACCAACGCGCTTTTGGTGTCTTTGAACGGAAAATGTTGCGTGCGATCTACGGTGAAGTGCAGATGGAAGACGGAACGTGGAGGAGGCGAATGAATCACGAATTGCATCAGTTGCTGGGAGAACCTCCCATCGTACACACCGCTAAAATCGGTCGACTACGATGGGCTGGGCATGTCGTAAGAATGTAGGACGACAGCCTAGTTAAAGCGATGCTCGAAAACGAACCGACGGGTACAAACGGAAAAAAGAGGTGCGCAACGAGCTAGGAGGATTGATCAAGTAGAAGGCTACTTCGCAGACTGCAAGACCCGTGAGTTGCAGCCATGGGCCGAATAGAATGGAGACAACTTCTGTGTCAGAGGCCACCCCGGCCTTGGTCTGATTGGTAACGTAAGGTAATGTATTGTATACTTCAGTGAACCAGCAGAGTGCCCATTGCTACTTGGCCTTTGTGTTTTGACAGGTTCCTGCATCGATTTTTGTGTATTTGATACAACATTTAGCACTACCTATAATGACTGCTTAAAACAAACCTATTTGATTGTCACCGGTTTCCATTGATTCACTAAAGATTTTTTACGTTACAAAACTTCTAGCTTCTACCATCGGAGCACGTTAGATCCGAACTGCTGCATTAAGTACATGAAGTGAAACACAGAGGCAATTAAGGACGTGAAGTTTTACTATTATATATCTCGATGCTCTAAAAGAATCTTTGTGCTTTAAAAGGAAACTAACGGGTGAGTTATAAGTAGCGGGATTAAATTCATGTTACGCTAGAAAGAGACAAACAGCTGGGTGTGGTTTTATTCTCCTCTTTGTGGGCGTTGTTCGTGCTCAGTGTGTTTTCGTTTGTTTACGATGAAGGTCCGGAGTTTTCTCCGGAAGCGCGTCTTTCGGATGCTTGGACAGCGTTTGAAATTGGAGGTGGCGAGGCACTTTTATGATGGAGAGCCACAAGAAATCCACGATTTATAACATGATCGCTTGATTCTACGCTGGAGAGCGAACAACAAAAATTCGGGCCGACAGAGCGGAATAAGCACCACCAAGCGGACGCAATTGAAAACTGCCGCCAAAAACAAGATTGGCGCCAGCACCGGGAAGCTGGCCAAGAAGTTCGACATGTCGCAAAGCACGGTGGGCTGAATCCTGAAGGCGGAGGGCGCGAAACGTTACAAGCGAGCATTTAGACCGAAGTACACGGAGAAGCAGCTGCAGAAACTCCCGGTGAAGCGCCGAAAGCTGCGCCATAAGTACTTTAGGCCGGGCGTCACCATTGCTATCGACGACGAGAAGTACTTTACGTTCTCGAACAGTTCAATCGCTGGGTATATGGGGTTCTATACCAAAGAGTTTCGCTTATATGGTGGCCTAAACTTGATGAGGTAACCACCCAAGTGAAGCTAGGTAAACTACAGAGACTTGCCGGTGTATCAATAACTGGGGCAATGAAAAGTACACCATCTGTTGCTTTGGATGCCCTTCTTAACATATTACATGCAATTCAAACGATACAATAAGATTTTAGATGGTGATCTGGTAGGACATTTAAAGATCCTTAAGAATTTCAAGCTAAACTCAGATGTTAAAACAATAGAAGATTGGATGACAACGAAGACAAACTACGAGGTTCCCTTCAAAGTGGTTAAATCAAGCCGCTATGTATGGGAGTCTGGTGGGCCTAGTTTGCGTCCAGGTTCCATTGTGTTTTACACGGATGGGTCGAAAATGGGCGAAAATACTGGAGCCGGGGTTTATGGCCCTGGAATCAAGAAAGCTTTTCCAATGGGAAATAGTCCAACGGTATTTCAAGCAGAAATACATGCCATTATCGAATGTGTGAATATCTGTTTAACGAGGAGATACAGATTTGCAAGGATCTGCATTTTTTTCCGATAGTCAAGCAGCTCTCAATGCGATAAAAGCTTTTACATTAAAGGGTGTCCCCGATGAAATTGCCACACTATGAAATTGCTCTAACTTTTTAACCGTTGGGTAGAATTTAATGAAAATCTGGGTGGATTTAGTTCATAGTGCATTATTTACATCCTTAAACTCCTGTGATCAAAACTCGCGGAAATGGAGTCGAAAGAACAGCTCGTGCGTGATAAAGTCTTGCGCATTCATCACGAGAACAAGGATCTCTCGCATCGTTCCATCGCTAAAACGTTGGGAATCGCAAATTCTACGGTGTCGCGAGTGATTAAGCGGTTCGAGGAACGGTTGACCACCGATCGGAAGCCCAGAAGTGAAAGAAAAAGTATTCCGTACAACACCAAAAATCACAACCGCGTAGTTGGGGCCTTCAACCGAAATCCGAACGCCTCCGTTCGGGATGTGGCTAAGAAGCTGCACCTAAGCCGAAGTTTTGTCCAGATGGCCAAAACTAAGGCTGGGCTTCGAACGTTCAAGGTACAAAAGGCCCCTAATCGCGACGAGAAGCAGAACAAGTCCGCCAAAACCCGTGCCAGGAAGTTGTACCTCAACATGCTGACGAAAGTTGAATGCTGCATCATGGACGACGAAACATATGTGAAGGCCGACTTCAAACAGATCCCCGGCAACCTGTTTTTCACGGCCAAGGATAAGTTCAGCGTTCCGGAGCATGTCCGCACTCAGAAGATGTCCAAATTTGCGAAGAAATTCCTGGTTTGGCAAGCCATCTGCACGTGCGGGAAGCGGAGTGCACCTTTCGTGACCCAGGACACGATGAACGGACAGGTGTACATAAAAGAGTGCCTCCAGAAGCGGCTGCTTCCTCTCCTGAAGGCCCACAACGTCCCAACAATCTTCTGGCCGGATTTGGCCTCATGCCACTACTCCAAGGACGTGCTGAAGTGGTATGCGGACAATAAGGTCAATTTTGTGCCGAAAATTTTCAACCCTCCCAACACTCCGGAGCTCCGCCCCATCGCGAAGTACTGGGCGATTATGAAGCAGCACCTTCTTAAACGACCTAAGGTAGTGAAGACAGTCGAGGAACTGAAGAAAGTATGGGTTTACATGCAAAAAACGGTTGATTCACAGGTTGTGCAGAATCTTATGGCCGGGGTTAAGGCCAAGGTGCGGGCATTTGCGTATGGACTGTAAATAAAATACGAGTAAAATGGTAAAAAGAAGTTTAATAGTTATTTCTCAATCCCTGAAAATTTGATGGCAATCGGATGAAAACTCGAATTTTGCGAATCAATTTTGTGTGTGGCAATTTCATCGTGGACACCCTTTAGCAAGTGTGGGAATGCATTCTTTCTTTAAGATAATTGGCCAGTAGGAACGAAGTTACTCTATACTGGGTGCCCGGCCATTGTGGTATTGAAGGAAAGGAAAAAGCTGACAGCTTAGCAAGAGAAGGTTCAGCATCAAATTCTATTGGTCCGGAACCATTTTGTGGAGTCCCAGAGTGTGCTCTGAGGACTGAAATAAAAAATTGGGAAATGTCCAGGGTAGAATCAAACTAGAACGGTACGGATACATGCAGACAAGCCAAGAAATTTTTAAAACCAAGTGCTGCAAAAGCCCGGATCTTACTAAATATCAGTAAAAAAGACCTTCGGGTAATTACTGGTTTTTGACTGGTCACTGCCCGAGTAGGTATCACCTAAATAAAATTGGTAGAATCCATTCTACAGAATGTCGTTTTGGCCAATTTGAAACTGAAACTGCAGAACATATACTCTGCAGCTGTGGAGCATTATTCAATCAAAGGATGTCAGTATTTTGAAATGGATTACTAGAGCCCCCTGAAATTTGGCAAAACGATCCTGGTAAAGTATCAGACTTTATAAAACAAGTCGAGCCTAACGGGGATCAGGGGCTATGTCCATCACACCTTAATTGTCCATCACACCTTAATTGTCCATCACACCTTAATTGTCCATCACACCTTAATTGTGACAGGATATTTGACTTGCACCAAATCAAAAATGGGTCGTACACCAATAATCCTAATGGATGGATGCAGTTATGTTTTGGCTCTACAGAAGAAGAGAAGAAAACCGAAGATTTGGACAATACACCCGGTAAGGTTAGAAAGCCAGAGAAACCAAAGTGATCTAGGAGTTTATATCTGGTGATGTTATCAGATTGTTTTTGATTTTATTTGTAAATCTGATTAAATTGCTTTTCAATATTATACTATCGCAAAAATACAGTCAATCGCAAAATTGAAGGTACACTTGTGATTGCTTGGGTAGACTGCGGTTTTCTGGATGAACAAATGAAAAATCGCAAAAAACTTTTTGGATGTTCGAAATTAGTCCTTTTTTTGTTTTTTTTTTTCAAGAAAACAAAAAGTGGCTTATAAAACCAATTGGAATTAAAATACAAAACCACTAATTCATATGTGGCAAAATTGAGCGTGTGAACTTTTTTCATGGAAAAATAGTACCTATGAAGTCAACAAATTCCGATTCTTATCATTTAGTATTTCGTATGGCCACCTTTCGCATCCAGTACTGCCTGCAAGCGTCGAGGCATGATTCCGCCAGGTTTCAGGTTACCGTTGACGAAGTACTGTTCCAGATCTCCTGAATTGCCATTTTGATCTCATTTTTGTTATTTGCTCTTTATTGATTGGCGTTATTCAGTCGGCGCGTTGCTTCCCACCTTCTTTTCTTTATAAGAGTTTCAAGCTTATTGCTTGCGATCAACTTAGTGTTCTAAATGCACTTTCACAGTTATTAATTGAGAGCTTTCGATGCCAGTTACCATTTTTGCATTAGTATGATTGTGTGGCAAGTACAAACATACCCTATGCCAAGGGAGTCGAGAAATTTTCCTTAATGAAAAATTCCTAGACCAGACCGGGATTCGAACCCAGCCACCTCCAGCATGGTGTTGCTATGTAGCCGCGCCTTTACCGACTGAGCTTAGGGCGGACCCGTTAGCTCAGTCGGTAAAGGCCTTCCACCACAAATGCTTAATGGGGTTCAATTCAGGTGACTGAGGAGGTGTTTTCAACTGTTTTGAGACATTATAAAGCAACCATTCTTGTACGACGTACGAGGTGTGCTTAGGATCATTGTCCTGTTTTGGAGAGATAATCACGTGGTAGGTTCCATTTTTGCACGGAAGGTTGTAGGTTGCGTTTGAGAATGTTCAAATATCCCAATTTGGCCACGGTAGTGTCGATAAACTCCATCGTGCCGGTTCCACTAGCTGTAATCGAACCCCATAGCATTACTATGCCTCCTCCATGTTTGCCTCCTGCGCCGAGTTTGGTTTTCTCGACAGTATCTGCCTTGCATTTGAACCGAGCAGATTAATTTTCGTCTCATCGCTGAAAAGAACGTTGTTTAAGAATTCTTTCGGCTCTGCATCATACTCTCTGGCGAGATCCAGTCACATATGCTTTGGAAAGGAGTGGCTGCTTCCGGGCAACTCGTCCTCTCAGATTTTACCGGTGTGCCACACGCCGGATCTGTTCCTATCCTCTACTAGCACGGTTTTTCAAGGTACCCTCCTACTTTCACTCGTTGACAACCTACTGCACGGTGGAATGTGTTCTCCCGACGATAGCTGCTGTTTCCCGCAACGACTTTACACGGCAGTAGAGACTTATAACTTGATCACGCTTGGAAATATCCGCCTTCTTTCTCTTAATCGACATTCTGCAGGAAAGCAAACCCTTTTTGACATTCAAACTTAATATGACCGCTGCAAACTGGGGCTTAATTATTTGAAATATGCTGAAAATATAATTTTAGAGTGCTCAATTCAAATTTTTCATTAAAACACCCTCTCCCAAAGATAAAAATAACTGGGGTGGTTCCAAAAAGTATTTTATTCGAAAAAATACAGCACTTTTTATATTTTTTTTTTGTAAAAAAGGCCATCTAAGAGTTATTTTCGAGTTTACAAATCCAATTTTTTGGATAAAAATTTCTATTAAGTAGAAGAACTTATTCTAGGGTTGTCCCAAACATTGTTAATTTGATAAGAAATATATCGTGTTGAATCCAATTGTTTCATCGAAAACACTCATACACAAAGTAAAATAAACTCAAGGCCTATTCTCAAGTCTTCAAGTACTTAAAACGTAAAGTATTATTTTAATTTATTTTTTTTACTAAAAGGATATTCATTCTAAATACCTCCGATTGCATTATACCGGGCAAACGCATCTAAGGAGCATTTTTCCAAAGTTTAAGGAGCATTTCCCCAAAAGAAGGGTGAACTTATTCTGCTGCCATTAAAGAAGGTACTTATAAAGATTTCCCAACAACACAATACATTCTTCGAAGAAAAAAATCATCCCAATGTATTTTAATAATCTGATTATTAGGAATTACAGGCGTTTTCGTTGGACCGCAAACTCGTAAGCTTATGACTGATAAGGACTTTGTAAAGAAATTGAACCAAGTAGAGAAAAGAGCATGGCTTAGTTTTATTTCTTTGTGCCAAAACTTTCTTGGAAACGAACGAAGTTGAAGTGGTCCATGACTTTTTGGAAGCCTATGGAGAGGTGGGATGCAACATGTCTATAAAAAATCATTTTTTGGATTCGCATTTGGAATTATTCCCAGACAATCTCGGTCAATTCAGCGACGAAAAAGGTGAACGATTCCACCAAGAAGTATCAACGATTGAAAAACGGTTTACGGGAAAAAACCAAGTTGAGATACGTAAACAAATTTTCATTCTCGTTCAAAACTAACGGAGATATATTTTTTTCTGAACGTTACAATAAAAAACTATTCAAAATCGCTGGAAATTTTGAAATCGGTCGAAAAAAGCCCGTGTAGGAATTTTTAAGCGGAAAAGAGTACCAAAAAACGGTTTTTTAACAATAAATAAACATTTTAGGGTGTTACATATATGTTGAACACGGTTATGTGTTATATTTGACCAGAAAAACAATGTCTACTATGTCACTTTGAAAGTTCTTTCACTTTTTTTTTTGTAGCACAGTGCTATTATAGCTATAATAGAACATCAAATGAAAAATGAGAATCCGCATAAATGAAGACTAATCATGTTTTCCTTATTCAAAGCTCATCCTCGGTACGTTACGTTCATTTGACCACAAAAATAAATATTTTCCCTAGTTTGAATTAATTCGGACTAGGGAGCGGTGGTAGATCTGATACCTGGTTCTGGACACATGGCTAAGTGAGAAGGGTATTACTATGCGAAAATTGGCGAAGCGGTTTGGAATTCATCATGCGAGTGTTAGAACCATCATTAATAAGTTTGGGGAACACTATTCTTTGGACGAGCTACCAGGAATAGGCAGAAAACCCGGTTCTTCCAACCCGAAACTGGAGCAGAAAGTGGTATCTCTAATCATGAAGAACAAATCAATGTCAATACGTGATTTGGCCAAAAAAGCAGGAACGAGTGTCGGAATGATCCAGCGTATCAAGAGGCGAAACCACCTGAAGACCTACAAGAAGCAGAAAATCTCGAAACAAAGTGCAGAACAGAAGAAGCGAGCAGCAACAAGGGCCCGGAAATTGTATTCGCGTCTTTTGCAGCGTCCGGATGCATGCGTTTTGATGGACAAAGGAGGACTCAAAAACCCTTCCAGGTCCACAATACTTTACTGCCGTCGTTGGGGAAGATGTGAGCGATGCGGACAGGTCGATTCAAGTGGAGAAATTCGGTCGAAAGGTACTGGTATGGCAAGCAATATGTTCCTGTGGTTTGAAGTCAACCATTTTTTACACTACCGGAACTATAAATGCGGAAATCTATCGATCTGTGTGTCTCCAGAATAGATTGTTGCCTTTATATAAGAAGCATAGTACACTTCCACTGTTTTGGCCGGATTTAGCGTCGGCTCACTATGCCAAAACCACTCTCAATTGGCTTGCGGAAAAGGGTATAGATTTCGTTGAGTAAAATATCAATCCACCAAATTGCCTTCAGCTTCGACCCATCGAACGTTACTGGGCAATCGTGAAGAGGGTCTTCAAGAAGACTGGTAAGGCAGCTGGGAACATGCAGAAGTTCAAAAACATTTGGGCTCAAGCGTCCAAAAAATGCGATGCAACACTTGTCTGGAACTTGATGAAGAGCATTCGATCCAAAGTTCGAAAATTCGTGAAGGAATAACTTAAATTTCATCCGGTCTTCATTATGTTCAAGTTTAACCTCGTACAATAAAGGATCAATTTTTTGTATGAATAAAATATCGGTTTTCAACATAATTTGAAAGAAAGTTTGTGGATAGCTTATTTTCGATACACTCCTTACTAGGCTGAGTCAAGGGACACACACCCTACTTCGGACGATTCGATCAAAGGTTTAGGAGGGAGGAGGGTAACAATTAGCTTTTTTAGCTTGGATACGATTATATGAAGGATAGACCGATTTTCCGGCCCTCTGATCAAATCTTAACTAATTCTAGTCAACCTTGCGTCTATACAGGGTGTTCGCTTCCTTAGAGCAAATATTTTTTGGGGCGATATGAGATGAAATATGATATAAACATCATAAAATACACAATGGTTGCTTCGATTCGGTCTTGCGACGTTTGCTACGATCGCAAATTTCACCGAAATCTTTCGCTGTCCTCGCTTGTTGATGCTACCGGAAGAGGTTTATCGTCCTTCAAAAACTGTCAACGTTTCCAGCCAATCATTATTATTCCGCAGAAATCGCTCCATTTTGCGTTGACTTTTCTACCACAACATGTTTATAAAGGCTTCAGCATCACAATCCATGCGATCATGAATGAACTTCTCGATCGACTTCCATTTATCAGCAATGTCTGATATTTGGTTGGTAGCTTCCAAGATGTCTTTTCTATTTATGAAAGTTTCTGAATATTGAAAAACACAAAGGATATACAAAACAATATATCCATAGAAGTAATAACGCACCACTGGAAACTGAATTCATTTTGACTATGAATGTTTGACTTTGAGCAGGTAATGAGAATTCGAATTTCATAACAGACTGTAAAATAATTCCGTTTTTAAACTGCAAATGAACGCCAAAAATTATGTTATCAAAATGTCACAGTGAAAAAAGGAAGCACCATATTCGACCTGATTATATACTCAACGATATAATCTATTGACATCCATAAACTTTGCACTATGTTTTGAGTTACAAACTTTTACGGATGCTTATTACTAGATTTCAAAAAGCTCGCTGCACTGCAAGATTAATTTCTCCGCTGAAACAGTGCCATAGCTAAAATTTGGGGATAGGGGTGACTGGTGTTTGGGAACATTTGACCGCTGGATTAGAAGAAAAATGTTAAAATTTCTTTACCGTGCTTACTTGGGTAGTATACGACAGCACAGTTTCAGCTTAATCATATGCCGTAAAATTCGATTTTCACAATTAATCAAATATGAGGCCTTGGCGCTGCTCGGCGCAGAACGCCGACCAAATACAATTTTATGTTGAACAAGGTAGGAGCGGATAACAGGGCTTCAAATGGTGAGTTGACAACTTCGAAGGAAAGTGCGACCGACCTCTCGTCCTCACAAGTTCCTACCTCACGCCTCCACGAGTCATATGATCACAAAAGACTGCCAGCTGAAACATGGAGACGCTGGTTGGCGTAGCCTGGGCAATGTTGTCAATCTGACAATAGCGAAGTGAGGGGGTGCGACTGAAGGTCTTATACCTTTTAATTATATTGTATATTTTCCATTCTCATTTTATTAATAATGTCAGCACGCTTTGGAATCATTTTTGTATTCCAAAACTATGTAAGAGCCTGGACCAACATGACAGGCATCAAAGGCTCAATTTTTATTTCAGCATTTCAGCTTAAAATTTTATTTAAAATTGCACTTCTGAACGTCAACTACTATATTCAAAAAAGACTGGCATGTTCTTATAAGTAATGTAGAATTATATTTTAATATTGTATTTGTGGTATTATGGTAAGATAAGCCATTTATTTCAGAAATTATCCAACCGGACTCTTCGTTCCAATTGTTATCTTTGAAATGTTGCTAGAACAGTGTAAAGGAAAATATTACAAATATTACAATGTCTTACAAAATAATATCTCTTATTGAAATTTTATTATTTGGAATGATTTAAATTTTGATATTTGGAATGATCTATTGTGTTTTCAGCTTTCCCGGGACTAGTAGGATATTACTACATATCTAACTTTTATTTATTTTTCGGTAACAGCCATTCAAGTTTGAAATTTGAATAAATTAGCATTCTTGTCTATAATGGTATCCTAATTTTTCGTGTAGAAAATATACTAAATATTAAAAAACACATAACGGAGTAAAGGGAGGGACCATCAGGGCACCCAAGTAAAACGATTTGGATAGGGAGCATGGGACTGCCTCCTCCCTATTGTTAACATTTCGCGGAATGAGGGCGGGCTCTTCGACCCATCTATTGGGTTTATTCTGTCAATAGAGGGCCCGATTCTAGTGCTGTGAGTGTGAACTTGCTTTTGGAAGGAGATTCTCTTCCCTATATTCGCGGGTGTCGCGTAAGAGTCTCTGCTTACGGGCCCGCCCAAACGTTTTTGGCCCTTCATACAGGAGCTTGATGATCACAAACAATAATAGAATCCTGATCAAATCGTTTTTCAGATTATTCCACTGCATAGCAAAGTTACCTTGCTGCAATAGATGGTAGTATTACATAATCATCAATCATCAACAAGGTAGGAGCGGATAATTTTCCAGCTATAAAAGATAAAATAATGAGTAGAAAAAACTTTTAAATACCTTTTTCTGACTATAACTCTCCAAGTTAATCTCGACTATCAATAATTATCATTCGGCAGAAAGCGTGTTTATATGATGCAATGCTTACCATGGATAATTTAAATGTTGTGGAATTATCCCAAAAGTAAAATATTTAAATAACCATCGAATGGTTCGTTTCGCATGATATCTACGATCACGCGCTGCTTCGATTATACATTAGTTAACTGAGTAACTTGATCTACACCCAAAATCAAACTAACTGCATACCGTCCTTACTTATATTACTGCCTTTTTCCATTGAACTGGACTGAGGTCACCGCATCGCTCGACAAGAAAACTGGAGATTCGATTCTGTATGGCGGAAAACGACAACGGTTCTTACTGGGAAACGACCAATAAAGCGCATGAAAAAGTACTAACGTCTGTAATGGAAAACTGTGGTTGTATAAGCTGCTTTCGGTGGACGCCACTTTTAATGCTATTTGACGATTATTAGAATTATAAAACCTCTAAGAAATGATTGGATGAGATTTGTTGTGACACTTTATGTTTAATACGGGTCAGCTTATGGGGGAAAGAAGCACTGTAGGTGACGGCTAATTTTGTTTTCCTGCTGCACGAGTGCACTCTGTGCACAAGCTGCCAGTGTGCGGTGCGACGCTGACTGAATGTGGGGATAAGTATTTGCTGGAACGAAATGGACTACCTACCATTTACGGATTTCGTTCGTCATGTGTATTACAGGAATTCGCAGTGGGTGATGTTGTTGCTGCTGCTAATGCTGAGCTTAAGTCGCTGGAACGGAAACAGCTCCTTCAAGCATGAAATGGACGCTGAAAGTGATGTGTTATATCGAAAGAGTGTGCAGAATAGAACAGGTCAAGGATTTTGTACTCAGCTTCAAGTATCTTTAGATAGAACAAGACGTCAGAAAGATTTTGCTTTCGGCTGATTTCTTAAGTAATTTCGAAGAGGTATCATGGAGTATCTCATATAGCTTGTTTTCAATTTACAATGATAGAAAGTTTCAGGTAGAATTCCAGATTTTTTTTAACGCGCGCTAAAAATTTACCAATAAATGAGTGTCTAATTTTTTTTAATACATTCTTTAATAAATTGAAAATTGCCTCATCTATCAACTGGTATTATATTTCTGTTTCATCGATTTGTCATTTGAGAGAAATCGTCGAAGATTCTCCATAAAGGAAGTTCTGAGGTTGTAAAGTAAATGACGATGAGAGAAATATTATCGGTCAAATAGAAGTTGTCTTTTCAAAACCTCAATTCGGAAATTATTTCTCGCCACTGTAGGCTTTGGAAAGCATGAACAGAAATTTACACATCGCTAGAACCATTCCGAGCCAGTGCATACTCGGCCAGGAGCCGTAATTAGCAAGACAAAACCTCTAGCGCGTTGAGAATGCATTTTATCGAGTTGATTGCTTCAGCATTGTTGTTCAGTTTTATCTGCGCCACAATTTGGTAATAAAATTATTTCTAATTTTCACCGCTGGAGTGTCGCTGCGATACTAACTTTCTTATTTCGCTTTCTAGAGGTTTGATGTTTTCGGCAGATGTTGCAGAACATAAAAGAATAAGAAAGTTTTTTGTCGACATTAAAGTTCTATGTCTTCAAATAACAAAGTTACAATTAATTTTGTAAAATTTAACTGAAATGTATGCTTTTTGTACTAATTTTCATAAAGTCGTCATATATATTATTCCATGTATGTGTTGAGCCTAATAATTTTCGGATGTTTTGGAAGAGTTCACATAGTTTTGGGATAATATAACAAGCGAAATATTAGCCAAAACATTGAAAAATATCATGAATTTCAAAATCAGTTTTCTCAAAAAATACTTCTTATGTAAGCATGCAGAACAGGAATGGTTTCAATTTTTTTTTCGATCGTCACATATTTGTGCTTCGATGGGATTACTGAGTGTTTTGCCTGATGCTCCGCAAAAGTTGAACGCCTGCGAACTTGTTCCTGTGAAGCTGTTAATAACTTTGCCATCGACCATACTTAAAATTAACTCAGAAGAAACATACACAGAAATCCTATTTATCGTCAATTTGATTGCTTTCAAATTTTTTATTTGTAACATCATACTCTCCACTTTTCGTTTGATGAGATTTGCAGTTTCTTTTTGAAAAACCATTTTGATGGGGCGGCACAAATTGATGGATGATGGACATTTGTTGCTCCAAACTTCTTGTCGTTCGACGGAGATTGTGTTGAAATATATGTGCAAAGGAACCAGGCAAATCAAACAAATGTGCGAGTCGTTACATGATATAACCTCATCGCCAACTTCTTGAAAAAAAGTCATTTTATAACGTGAGTGGTTGCTTAAACCATCCAATTCCCATTTAAAAATAACAGATAAATTTCCCTGCTCATGAATGTACGGTTCAATATATTTATTCAGTGTCATGAAAAGACGCTCTACCGAACGGTCAAAAAGATTTTGAAGGGGAACTTCTGCGCTTGATGGCCGAATGGAAATATCTGAAATACGTTCAAACATTCAAACTTTGAATACTTTATTGTAAAGGCTATTATCATTTGCATGCCCAATATAATTTGTAGATAAACTTTGATAATGCTCACATTCCGTCATTTCTTTGCCGTTTTAATGAAACAGCTTCTAATCAATTGGGTATTGCACCAATTTTTAAATTTTTTGGTTTTATTCAAAATAATTTTGAAACTTTTGTGGTCAAATTTTTTTTTTTTTTATTGGAGAGTCCAAGGAATTTTGAAATGATTTAGAATCATAAAAAAATACAAAATGATTTCATTGGGATATTCAAGTTCGATTGTGTTTTTCGCTCCCTCGTTACGAAGATTTTTTTTTTGCGGTTTTTCGTTATCTCCCCTTTTTTATTGCGGGAGGCTGTGCCTGTGAGTGGACCTGACGTTTGGTTTTTCGCTGCTACTGAAAATTATTAAAAATAATGATTTAATATCTAGTTTTGTATTCGAAATTCGTTTTTTGCATCTCGTTAAGTGGGTTTTGGAAGTCAACCAAACTGGTCGCGTTTTCTGATCAGTGAAAACATAGTCGCGATCGTTAAATTTTGTGATTTGGATTGTACGAATAATGTTCTTGAATGGTGAAAAATGTAGTAGTGCTTGCGTTAATTGAATGGTCGAAGAAAAATATTAATAAAAAAATACGCAGAAAACAAAAAGTTGTCGCAGCTGCTGGGCGTGGTGAGCGTGTTCGATCAGTGAAATCGCTGAACTGCTTCCAGCAGAGCCTGTTCGAGCTGATCGGACTGACGGCCAAGAAATTCCCCGAATACGTAAGCGATGCGCACCACCGTCGGGTTCTGGACACCGTGATAAGTGTTGCCGAGGATCAACTGCTGGAGGAAAGCTACCCTTCCTTTATCTGGCCAACTTGACTCGCTGTATAGGGAAGTATTTATGTATGAATGAGAGAATGAGCGTGATTTTCCAATTCCGGCCCGATATTGGTAAGTAATACTCCAGTAATTCAATTTTAATCAATTTTAATTAAACAAAAACTTTATTGAACTTATATAACCATTCCACAAATAAAATATTGAAACTCGCCACATGTTTAACACTTGAACGTCTACGAATAGAACGTCTCGGCAATAGATGTCAAGACAATTATCGATTTTTCAAACAGTTTAAGGACGTGGTATGCAGAGAGAAGCGGTTCTACGACACTCAACATTTTTGGCGAAATGTTGAGAAGAAGTAGATAGGCTTATCTCGGTGACTCCTCCTTCGTTATGCGCAAATGTTCTATGATATGCTTTGCTATACTATCAAGTATAAAGTTAAAATTTGAATGGTATGTCTGTGTATGTAAGCTTATGACTTTGTGTCGATGCGTCCTTCTTCTCTTTTCAGAAAGCGAGTAATGGCGCTATAACTATAAGCCTTTTTAGGCTAGGACAAGAGTTAGTTCTCATGTCCCAACCGACAGACAAGCTCTCACGCAAGAAGACCCTGCATACAAGTACGAAACGCCTGTGTTCCAGGCCAGAAAAGCGGACAACAAAGGAGTGCCTTTACTTTCTTAGCTTCGTCACTCCCAACGACCTATTTACATATAAATATACATACGCTTTCTCGCCAAGGAAAGCCTCCCACACAATCCCATCCAACTTCCAACTCCAGATGTCTATGAAGGTAGCATGAGTTCTCAGCATCTTCTTAAGTAGACATCTAATCAACACTTCCTTCCCATCCCTTACTGATCATAAGGACCTGGCCAGGTGTTGTGTAAAGAAATCGATGGATGAAGAGCCTATCACATCCAAGACAGCTCTTCTGGCGCTTCCATCGTTTCTACAACAGCCAATCCAGGAGATTGTATGGTCGGATAATGCTATGCTAATTTAGAATCATAAAAAAATGCGACTCAAAATTACCACAAAATCTGAAACTTGAAGGAAATGTCGATCTATTGGAGGCTGTTTAAACAAAAACGCAATGAAATGACGGAATATGTCGGACACGCACAGGTTATTATCATTTATTCTTACCACGTGGATAACAAGTACTTTCATTATCGCGGATGTCATTGTATGCTGGATCATTCCGCATCGAACGCTGAAGTGCTTCGGTTGTTTTTTTTTTCCGCACTCCGCACTACCTCGTTTGTTTTTTCAACCCGCCGAAAACCACGCGGTATTTGTAGTGCATCGGAAAATTAGTGCACTGTTTGAACCACCGATATCCAGCCGAGCGTTCCTTTAGGGAAGCAGACATTCCCGGCCGAGCCCGACTGATGATCTGTCCAGCCAGTACCATCGTGAAACACCCGAGGGGAAAAAGTGTAACCCCATTAGCATCATCGCAGCAAGGAAGGTCATCGCTCCATCCACTGCCGGTCAGCAAGCGGTGCTTTGTCTGCGAACAACAGCAGAAGCTGCCATACCGGCAAACGGCAAGTAGCACATTTGTTTTTTGTTTCCTCATCTGCTAGTGTGTTGTGTATCTCTCTCCCATATAGTAAATCGTTCTGCATAGGGTGGTTCAAAAAAAAATAATCTGATTTTTATTTTGTTTTATTTTATTTTTTTTTTGTTCCCTAATTTGTTTTTTTTTTTCATGGATGATTCTAAGGGGGGCGACATGCCTCCCAAAGATGTTTTTAGGGCGCGCTGTTATCAGCCGTCTTCTGCCTCTCCTTGGGTTGTCTACTTTCGGCAGAAAGTGAAAGCCCTAGACTTTTTGGGCATAAAAAGAAATTTGACGCGTCGTTATCCGGGGACCGAATTCCATCAGGTCAACCGAAACAAACTGCGTGTTACTGCACCTACATATAAAATTGCAAATGAAATTGCTAGTGACGAAGGTTATAATGTCGAGTACTACGTCTACATCCCATCTCGAGATGTGGAGATAGATGGCGTGGTTTCTGCAGCGAGCCTGACGTGTGAAGACGTTATGGAAGGTAAGGGGCGACTTCCAGATTCCGCTTCGTCTACCATTGAGATTCTGGAATGCAAACAATTGCATGCAGGATCAATGGTAGATGGGAAAAAGACGTATTCTCCATCGGACTCGCTACAAGTGACCTTCGCCGGATCAATTCTCCCAAAATTTGTTGAAATTGATAAAGTTTTTTTCCCAGTGCGCCTTTTTGTACCAAGGGTATTTAATTGTATCAAGTGCAAACAGTTGGGTCATACGGCTACTTTTTGCGACAACCAGCCCCGTTGTGGCAAATGCGGCCAAAGGCATCTAGAGGATGCTTGCCAACAGGAAGCAACCAAGTGTGCTTACTGTGGCAAAGAGCCTCTCCACGATCTGCAGAACTGCCCCGTGTACAAGAAGCGCACTGGTAATGTGAGACGTTCCATACAAGAACGCTCCAAGCAGACGTATGCAGAAATGTTAAAGTCGCAAAACGGAGCGTCTGCATCGTCTGTATCAGCCGCTCAAAATGAAAATCCTTTCTTGATTTTGTCTTCCGATGAACTGGACTCTGACGAAGCCGATAAGAGTGGATTTCCGGAGGTACACGCCCCCGGTAAAAGAAAGTCTACTAGTTCTCCGGGTGTGCGCCGGAAACAAATAAAACCTACTCTCAAAAGCTTGCAAAAAATTGGAGGTAGCGGGGGTCAATTTAAAAAACCGAATAAACCGGTAATAGCTGATGCATCCGTTCCTAGCTGCAGCTATACCAACCCGCCGCTACCTAATAACAGTAACCGTAAGAGGTTGCCAAAACCAAAAACTACGTCTTCTCGCAATTCTAAGAATATCCCGTCCAAGCGAGGTAAGATTAATTTTAGGGACATTGTGGATAACATTTTAAATGCTCTTGGCCTTTCGGATGCTTCACCGCTCCGAGGAATTATTGACCTGCTTATTCCTATAGTTGGAAACTACTTCAAGCAATTGACTGTATCATGGCCCCTTATTGGTGAATTCATATCTTTCGATGAATAATTCGTCGAGTGAGGATCAAGATATGATCACCGTATTACAATGGAACTGTCGCAGTCTAATACCTAAATTAGACTCGTTCAAGTATTTGATTCACAATTCTGATTGTGATATATTTGCTCTCTGTGAAACATGGCTTTCATCCGAAGATGAATTAAACTTCCACGATTTTAACATTATTCGCCTGGACCGAGATGATTCATATGGTGGCGTACTTCTGGGGATCAAAAAGTGCTACCCCTTCTATAAAATCTCACTCCCAATAATCTCAGGCATTGAAATCGTCGCTTGCCAAATAAATGTAAAGAATAAAGATCTTTGCATAGCTTCCGTCTATGTCCCTCCGAGGGCATCAATAAACCGCCGTCAACTTTGGAGTTCAATTACATTACTTCCATCTCCAGTTCTTATTCTGGGCGATCTGAACTCCCACGGTACTGCTTGGGGCGAACAATACGATGACAACAGAGCGGGTATTTTCTATGACTTATGCGACGATTTCAACTT
This sequence comes from Aedes koreicus, assembly GCA_024533555.2. NCBI lineage: Eukaryota > Metazoa > Arthropoda > Insecta > Diptera > Culicidae > Aedes > Aedes koreicus. The sequence continues at coordinate 35,227 of JAHHFK020003066.1, forward strand.
GACCATCTTGAACACTGGGGAAGCGACACGATAGAAAAATTTGGCAGGGAAGAGCTGACATATCTTTGTGCTCTAATTCACTATCATTAGATAGTCTGTGGAAGGTAGTCAATGATCCTCCTTGGTAGAGATCACTTACCAATTATTATCTCAATCACAAATAATTTTCACAAAACAGACCAGTCAATCCATGTTCCTTATGACTTTGATTGGCAACATTTTGCATCGGCGGTAACCCTTGGTATTGATTCTACCGATCCTCTTCCACCATTAGAAGAGTATCGTTTTCTTTTTGAACTGATGTACAAAATAGCATTAGAAGCTCAGAAACGACGTGTTCCAAGTGCATCCCTAAAAAAAAGACCCGCCACCCCTGGGTGGGATGACGAATGCACTAAGTTGTAACTTGAGAAATCCGATGCGTTTAAAGATTATCGTAGACATGAAACATGTGAGCTTTTTGATAAGTACCTAAAGCTTGAAAAAAAAGCTTAAAAACTTACTCAAAAGCCAAGAAACGCAATTACTGACGTTCGTTTGTAGAGGGACTATCTAGAGAAACCTCGATGACAACGCTTTGGAGAAAGGCTCGTTATATGCGAAACCGCTCATCCTCCAATGAGAGTGAAGAATACTCCATGCAGTGGATATTCGACTTCGCTAAAAAGTTTTGTCCAGACTCTGTCCCAACACAACCGAATTTACGGGATACTACCCGTAATAACGGTTCTCTGGATGAACCATTCACAATGTTGGAATTTTCAATGGCACTGCTTTTATCGTAGTGCTCCGAGAAGCGATATGATTAAATTCAACCTCAAGGCAGGTTAAAGTAATAGCTATTCAAAAGCCTGGGAAACCAGCGTCTGATTACAATTCTTACCGTCCGATCTCTATGCTATCATGTTTGAGGAAATTGTTAGAAAAAATGATCCTATCAAGACTTGACCGTTGGGTTGAATCAAACAACTTCTATCAAATACGCAATTTGGTTTCCGAAAGAGCAAAGGAACAAACGATTGTTTAGCGTTGCTCTCATCTGATATACAACTGGCCTTTGCACACAAGGAGCAATTGGCTTCAGTATTTCTGGATATTAAGGGCGCATTTGATTCAGTTTCCATAGATATACTGGCAGATAGTCTGCACAGTAGTGGTTTGCCAGGAATTTTAAATAATTTTTGGTATAATTTACTGTCAGAAAAACAAATGACCTTTAATCTAGGTCAACTGACAACTTCCAGAATTAGCTACATGGGCTTACCCCAAGGCTCATGTTTAAGTCCTTTGCTTTATAATTTTTACGTTCAAAATATTGATAACGGCTTGGAAAATAGATGCACGCGAAGACAACTTGCAGACGATGCTGTGATCTCCTTTAGAGGTCCACGTGCGGAAATCTTGCAAAGACCATTGCAAAATTCCCTAGATAATCTGTCCATCTGGGCCAGAAATTTGGGGATCGAGTTTTCGCCGCATAAAACCGAATTGGTAGTGTTTACTAGAAAGCGGTTCCCTGCCCAGCTGCGTCTCAAGCTGTTGGGAAGATACATTACCCAATCTTTGACCTTCAAATACCTTGGAGTCATGTTTGATTCGAAATGCACTTGGAGTACTCACATTGCGTATTTGAAACAGAAATGTCAACAAAGGATTAATTTTCTAAGATCAATTTCCGGGACATGGTGGGGTGCTCACCCGGAAGACCTCATTAAACTCTATAAAACAACTATTCTTTCAGTTCTCGAATATGGCTCTTTTTGCTTCCTCTCGGCAAGAAACAGCCACCTCATCAAATTGGAACGCATTCAATATCGTTGTTTACGTATTGCCCTTGGCTGTATGCATTCAACGCACAAAATGAGCCTGGAGGTTCTGGCAGCAGTAAAACCCTTACAGTACCGCTTCTGGGAGCTCTCATCTAGAATACTGAACAAGTGTGGAATCAGTAACAACCTTGTGATTGAAAACTTCGAAGAAATGCTCGAATTGAGTACCCAGTCTAGATTCTTACGAATCTGTATTAACTATATGTCATCTGATATTAGTCTTCCATGCTATAACCCTCCTAGTGTTCGCTTCCCTAATCACAGTTCCTCCATTGATTCTGATCTCTCCATGAAACAGGCTATTCAAGGAGTTCCAGATCAACTTCGACCTATTTTAATTCCCCATATTTTTATTGAAAAGTACCAACATGTCAATTGCAACAGAAGAATTTTCACTGATGGGTCGCGCATTGATGGATCCACTGGTTTCGGTGTTTATAATCAATACTCATCTGCCTTCCGGAAACTTCAGGAACCTTGTTCCGTATATGTTGCTGAGCTGGCAGCAATCAATTTCGCATTGGGGATAATTTCCGACATGCCCATAGACCATTATTTCATCTTCTCGGATAGTCTCAGTTCTATTGAGGCCCTCCGGTCGATGAAAACAGTGAGGAACTCATCTTACTTTCTTTCAAAAATAAGGGAGCAGATGTGTGCGTTGGTCGAAAGATCATTTAAAATCACCTTTGCATGGGTCCCCTCACATTGCTCAATTCCAGGCAATGAGAAGGCGGACTCTCTAGCAAAGGTGGGCGCAAAAGAAGGCGAGATTTTTGAAAGAAGAATTTCACATGATGAATTTTTCCCATTAGTACGTCAGAGTTCTCTTCAAAGTTGGCAAAACGATTGGACAAGTAATTCTCTTGGGCGGTGCTAACATTCCATTATTTCAAATGTTTTGTCGAGATCATGGTGCAAAGGTCTGGATGTAAGTCGCGGTTTCATTCGTTGTATGTCAAGACTTATGTCCAACCACTACTCGCCTCGTCCATAGCAATGTATGTAGGTGCGGAACCGGTTATGATGACATCGATCACGCAGTTTGGCATTGCCCGGGTAATGATGCCTCCAGAGCACGACTATTGGATACCCTAGTGACCCGAGGTAGACAACCCTTCCACGAGGTAAGAGATGTTTTGGGAATGCGTGATCTCCCCTGCATGCAAGCGATTTACGAATTCCTTTGTTTGTTTGATCTAAGAGTGTAATGTCATCACCCCCTCCCATCCAGTCTAGTAAATTCCTTGCCATTGTGTCCCAGTTATACTATCCTTTTATTTCCGTGCTACTTGTACCTACCCAGCAAGCAGGGTCACCCATCTACGGCTTAGTTCCTGAAAGGGACTACAGGGACCGAGGATTTGGTAGATGACACAACCAGGAGTAGCAAATAATACCTTCTATTAGTAACCTGCCTTTTTTTTTTTTTAGACGGGATGGAAAATCTGCAACCAGACACCTGAAGAACTCAGGGTGTGGGGATGAGGGTGCCAACTCCTCGACCCACTAAAAACCCACCCGTGCCTTTAGCCCTGGTCCCTCCCCGGAACCACCTTTCGGTATTACTTCGGGGAGGGGGCTATTGTGCTTGTTAAGCACCCACTATGTCTAACTACTTAGGGCTTTAGTAGTTGGGTGGTCCCTGCGACCTGCCTTTGGTCGTTTCGCCATTTTTGTTGGAGATCAAGGACGATCTGGGAGGCTGCTACGCATACCGCGTCCCAGACGTCCCGGTCTTGACACATCCTCTGGACCAAGTTATCCGGAGTCGTGTCGCGACCGCATACGGCCATCATGCCAGATCTCGCGCCGTCGAAGCGAGGACATGCGAAAAACACATGTTCTGCAGTTTCTTCGACTCCCGCGCACTCACTGCATGCGGAGGACTGTGCATGCCCATATTTGTGCAGGTATTGTCTTAAACAGCCGTGGCCAGACAATATCTGCGTTAAGTGGAAGTTCACTTCACCGTGTCGGTTAATTCCGGGATTAGTCGGTGGGTCCACCGACCTTTGGTGGAGTTGTTCCATTCCCTCTGCCACTTAACCATGGATGCGGCTCTAGTGGTCTTTCGGCTACCTCTTGTTCCACGTTGCTCGAAGCACTCTACGTCCTCTTTTATGACGATGCCTATTGGCATCATCCCCGCTAGGACGCAGACCGCGTCGCGTGATACCGTTCGGTATGCACTCACCACCATAGGCGCCAACTTAGAGGGGGCATGGACTTTTTGGCCCCCTCAATAATTTTCAGACGGGGCAAAGTATCATTTTGTCCCCCCCCCCAATTATTTTCAAACTTTTCCCAGATTTTTATCTAGAAGAATAAATTTGTCCTGCACAGTTATCTTTCACAATTAAATTTTAAGCCAACCGTCATTTCAAATTTGCACTGTGCGCAACGATCCCTGTTTTTTTTCAGTGGGTCTCTTTTCATTCATTTCATCGGCGTCAATTCATCAATCAACTGAAGCGGATGAATGGTAAGGTCTGGAAAGGTGCACTTTTGCCTTCTTTCTTTTCTATACAATTCATGACGTCACCTTTGCTGATACAAGAGGATGCATTAATGACAGAAATGAATGGTTCGCATTGCCAGGCCTGAATAAGCTGAGCTTCGTGAATGAAAATGAATAACATTTACTGTTTATTTTGAAACTGTCGAAATGAAACAAAAAGTAAGTTTTGCTTGCGGATAAAAGTTGATACGGGTTTAATTAAAGTTGAATTTTAATTCATATCCATACTGATTCATCAAACGATTTACGAGTTTAAGCTTTCTCTAAAAAAGGTAAGCAATGAATGGTTTTTTTTATAAAAGGGAACAAGCTTGAAAGCGCCTTTTTTGTCGAATTTTCAGAATTGACGATGGACAAGTTTTTGATCAAGCTCCCAGGAAAAAAAGCGATAGAGATAGCTGAAGACTGCTGCGACGTTGCCAGCGCTGGTTCTGGTACAGAATCCAAGTTCGACGCGGGAGAAGGTCCATCTGGTTCAGGTAAAACTGTGGACGCAGCAAAAACTTCAAAACGACGTTTCGTGCCCGGCTGGAAAGCGACTTTCCCATGGATTGCATATGATCCTGTGAATGATGTTGTATTATGTTCCGTTTGCCGGGAAATTTTTATGAAGCTTGGCCTACCGTTTTCAACTAAAAAAGATATAGTTTTTATTGAATCTGGTTTTAAAAACTGGAAGAAAGGAGCCGAAAAATTTAAAATCCACGAGGGATCGTTCTGCCACAAGGAGGCCGTTTTGAAGCTGCATTCGTTGAAAATTGGAGTAAACGTCTGCGCTCAAATATCCGACCAGAAGAAAAATGAAATGATAGTGAACCGTGCCTTCCTAAAAAAGTTGTTTTCTTCGATTCTGTACTTGGCTAAGCAAGGTCTCGCTATTCGTGGTCATCATGATGACTCAAGCAACTTCTTAAATTTGTTAAACTTGCGGGCTGAAGATTCGAACGAGTTGCAAATGTGGCTAAAACGAGAATCTTACACATGGTGTAGCCATGCCGTACAAAACGAAATGCTGGATCTTCTAAGCCATTCGCTACTTCGACGATTGATAGGGCTGGTGAAGCAAGCGGATTTTTTTGCGATTATTTGTGACGAAACGTCGGACATGAGCAGAAAAGAACAATTCTCTTTTTGTTTAAGGATTGCTACTAATTCCCTCGAGGTTGAGGAGTTCTTCCTCGGTTTTTATGAAGCTGAGTCAACTGCTTCGTCGTCTTTGCATTCTATCATTAAGGATATCCTTATACGCTTTGATCTGCCCATCTCAAAATGTAGAGGCCAGGGCTATGATGGTGCAAATAATATGTCTGGCAAGAAAAGCGGAGTACAGACCAGAATCCTTTTCGATGAAAAACGAGCTATTTTTGTTCATTGTTTAGCTCATTCGTTAAATTTGGTGGCCCAAGACGTGATCAAAACAATTCCTATCTGCAGGGATACATTGAATTTGATCAAAGATATGATTAACTTCGTAAGGGATTCGCCAAAAAGGCTTGCCATTTTTCAGACATTGAAATCTGTTGATTCGACAAATCTGCGGCCACTGTGTCCAACGAGATGGACGGTGAAATACTTGTCGCTTTCATCTGTTCTGTCAAATTACTTAGCTTTGGTAGAATTTTTCACCTCTTTGGCTGAAAATGACGTTTCTGATGCAGGCTCTAAGGCGTCTGGATTTTTGAGAATGCTAGAAAAATTCGAATTTTATTTCATCTTAAATGTAATGGTGAAAATTTTCGGATACGTTGATTCTGTGAATACAGCCCTTCAGAAAAAATCCTTGCGACTAGAAGAAGCATACCGGATGATTGGTACCTTGAAAGCTAGCCTAAGCTTTTGTAAAAAAGATTTTCGGGAGATTTGGGAAAATGTTACCGAAAACAGACCGGATGCAGTTGAATCGCCGAAACTACCAAGGAAGAAAAAAGTTCCGAAGCGTTACGAAACCGATGTTCCAACTTTGACAGTATCAATTGAAGAGACCTACGAGAAGCAGTTCAAAGAAATTATAGACAATATCCTAGGATCGCTTACTTCTCGCTTCGACACCGAAACATTTGCGTTTGTGTTGGAAGTAGAACAATTCATACTGGGAGACGATGTATAAAGACAAAATTATCAGTTTCTATGATAATGACCTTGATCCTGATCTTTTGATGTTACAACGGGAGATGTTTTTAAAGATCGTCCAGGAAGCTTCTGAACCCGTTCAAAACATCTCCAGCATCGTCGATTACATAAAAAATGAAGCGCATTTGATGGATATTTTGCCGGAGTTTGTAAAGTTCTTGAGAATCTTTCTCACAATTCCGGTAACGTCAGCTACTGCCGAAAGGTCGTTTTCCGGCCTCAGAAGGCTCAAAACCTACTTACGATCGACTATGGGACAGCAAAGATTGAACTCTGTTTCGATATTAAATTTCCATAAGGACATGGCGAATGATCTTGATTTGGATACCATCATGAACGAGTTCATCAACAAAAATAACCATAGACAGCGCACGTTCTTCGTTAAAAGTGAGGTGTAATATATTAACTGGTTATTTTTTTTTGAGTTGGCTATAATAAAAACGTGAATAAAACTCTTTGTTTTGATTTACTTATTATACCAAAGAACATCACCGCCGTTTTTTTTATAAAGCTATTTCTCAACAATTTTTTTGAAATTTCAATCCACTTTTTCCCTGACATTTTGCCCCCCCAATAATTTCATGAAGTTGGCGCGCCTGCTCACCACTCTTAGGCACTTAAGCCTGTGTGTACTCTCGAGCTTATTTGCGTAGCTCTTGGTACTCAAGGCGGTGATCCATGCCGGCCCGCCGTACCTAAGTATGGACAGGGCGACACTGGCCAGGAGTTTACGCTTACTCCCTTGCACCGCCGAGCTATTCGACATCATGCGGGATAATGCTGATATAGCCATAGAGGCTTTCTTGCAAGCGTAATCGACGTGACTGACAAAGGACAGCTTGTCGTCGATCATAACCCCAAGATACCTCAAGAACCTCTCGATTCTACTGTGCAGTTACCTGCACTAATCGTCGCATGTTGCTCCGATTTCCGATTGTTCACCACCGTGTCCTCGGTCTTATGGTGGGCTAGCTCCAATTGCCTGGAGCTCATCCATCTCTCCACAATGCCAATGGAGTGTGAGGCCGTTAACTCGACCTCCTCGATGGATTCACCACATATCTCTAGGGTGATGTCGTCTGCGAACCCGACAATCTTTACCCCGCTCGGGAACTCAAGCCGCAGTACCTCGTCGTACATCGTGTTCCATAACACCGGACCCAGGATCGAACCTTGCGGGACGCCTGCGGTGATCTGCACACGTTTCTGGCCTGCCTCTGTATTATATACCAGTACGCGATTCTGGAAGTAGCTTCCGAGAATCTTGTACAGGTACCCAGGAACCTGAAGGCGTTGGAGCGAGTCGGCGATAGCCGCCCAACTGGCGCTATTGAACGCATTCCTCACGTCAAGGGTGACTTCCCTTTACGGAAACCAAACTGGTTAATTGACAGACCGCGTATACCCTCCGTGTATGTTGTCAGTCTGTTGAGGATTACCCGCTCGAACACCTTACCCGCTGTATTCAACAGACATATTGGTCTATATGCCGATGGATCTCCTGGTGGCTTCCCTGTCTTTGGTAGCAACACAAGGGTCTGAATTTTCCAGGCGTCCGGGAAGACACCCTCGTTCAGACACTTTTGCATCACCACTCTGAACATTTCGAGATCCAGCAAGATAGCCGTCTTGATGGCCAGGTTCGGAATACCATCCGGTCCCGGCGCTTTGTTCACCTTTAGCGACTTTGCTATCGCAATGAGTTCATCATTCGTCACCGTCGCCTCGTCGCCGACCCCCGTTGTGCCGTTGTCGGTACCCACGTGGTCACGGGTGTTCGGCTGAGCCGTCCACCCTTCCGTCGCTATGACAGCGTTAAGGTCTGGGATACTGGAACGCCGGTCACGGGACACGTCTACGGCGGCGGGGGGCCATGGACTTGGGTCGTGGCTCGGAAAGAGTCCCCCAACGATCACCTGCAGCAGCTCTGGTGAACGCTCGGTTGGAGCCGCCGATCCTCTGGTTTTGGCCATTACAACCCGGTAGGCGTCACCCCCCGGATTCGTATTGGCCTTCTGACACAGACTCTCGAAGCAGGCTCGCTTGCTGGACTTTATCTCCCTCTTTAGTGCGGCCTTCGCGGCGACTAGCGCCCCTCTACGCTCGATTCTATCGGCGTCTGACCGCGCTCTTTGCACCCTCCGTCTTGCGTGGAGGCATGTTCTTCGGAGGTCGGCGATCGACTCTGTCCACCAATACACCGGCGATCTTCCATTCCTCGGTTTGACTTCCCTCGGCATGGTCGCATCGCACGCTCGTGTAAGTGTCATAACGAGTCTTTCGCCGCAAGGTTCCTGGGTTTCCCGTAAGTTTCGTTCCCTCTCAAGCGCCTCTTTAAAAACCTCTACATCAAAGTAGGACGTCCTCCATCTGCGGGCGAATGGAGTGCATGCTCCTCCTTCCGCACGCTGCCTTGTATTGTGGACGATACAATAACGTACCGCCAAGTGGTCGCTATGGGTGTAGCCATCATCCACCCTCCAATTGCTAATTAGCCCAGGACTGCTAAATGTTATATCGATAATCGATTCCGCTTCGTTTCTATGGTAGGTACTCTTGGTACCCACGTTGGCTAGGTCTACCCCCACTCGAGTGCCCAAGCGTTGAAGTCCCCCGCTATTACCAACGGGTTCAGGCCAGTTGTCATCCGATCGAGCATATTGGAAAACTGTTCGAGCGACCACCTTGGCGGTGCGTAGCAGCTGCAAAAGAACACTCCATTCACTTTTACAACCACGAAGCCTTCGTTTGTGTTGGACACAACCTCCTGAACCGGGTGCTTGCCCGTCGTCCATAATGCCGCCATATTAGACCTGTCCGCAAACCAGTTCCCGTTGCCGGATGGGATGCGGTATGGGTCGGAAATTATGGCGATATCCGATGCCGACTCGCTAACTGTCTGACACAGCAGTTGCTGGGCTACCTCACAATGGTTCAGGTTTAGTTGGGTTACCTGCATTACGGTTGGCTCGTTGGTATACCCTTAGCGGCCGGGCACTTACCCCCCCCCCCATGACGTGCTTATCGTCCGGTTTCCCGGCGCACATCAAGCATTTGGGGGGACCTTTGCAATCCCGCGCCTTGTGGCTAGTGCTGCCACACCTTCTGCACATGTTGCTCCTATCTGGGCCTTTGCATTCCCAGGACATGTGCCCGCTCTCTAGGCATCTGAAACATGCCTTCGGCGGCTGGTGCAGGCTTAGTGGGCATATTGACCATCCCACCTTCACCTTCGCCACTTTCAACGCCGCGTCTGCGTCGACTGCCGCTACCCTCAGGGTTGCCACCTGGGTCCCAAGTGGACCCTTCCTCAGACGTATGTCTGCGGCGGCAACCTCGACCTTGCACTGTTCCTTCAGTGCAGTGGAGATCTCGTCTGGCTCAGTGATCTCATCCAGGTTTTTACACTGGATCGTCACCTGTGATACGAGGGCGCGCACCTCCACACCCTCACCTAAGGCCTGTTTTGCCAGGTCTCTATACGCCGGGCCCTTAAGCGTTGTCGCTTTTTTAAGCTCCAGGAGCATTTCGCCGGTGCGGGTACGGCGTATACTCCGCACGTCGGCGCCTAGGCCTGCCAGTTTAGCGTCCCCGCGCATCGCTTTCAAGACCTCGGAGTACTTTGACGCCTCGGTCTTAACGATGAGGGCCTCTCCGCGGTTACGCTTGCGGGCCACCTGTCGCTTATCTTTTTCTTTTTTGGTTTTATTCCTCTTTTTCCTCACCCTATTCCATGAGGCTTCCCTGCCCCGCCTGGGGTCATCGCTTGTCCCCCTCCTAGCACTGGCATCTGCCTCCGTGCTGGTTATGGCTGTTGTTGTCGTTGGGGCCCTGCCACTCGGGCTCCCTTCGGCGCTTGAGACAACACGTGAGCTGGTCGACGCGCCTTTCGCGCTGGGCTTAGCGCCGGGGCCTCTCTCTTTGCGAGAAGCCGAAGCTGGTCGCGAGGATGGACCCTCTGACCCCGCCGCCACGTTCGCATAGGTTCGTTTCCCCTTTGGGGCTTCCGACACGATGCGCTTCTTAGAAGCGCCGGGTGCCGTCTCGCCCGGGGACTGCCTAGCCCGCTTGGAGGTCCCCGCCCCCAAGGATAGGGTGGACTCTCCGACGGAGACGGATGGTTCCGTCTGCGTCTGCTTCGAGGCAATGTCCCTCGCCCTTTCGGTGGCCGCTAGCCGTGCCAATTCTTTGGCACTTTGCTCGGCTAGCAATTTGGCCTCCAGCTCCTCCCTCTCCTTGCATGCAGCCTGCACTGTCACTTTAGGTCTTTCGCAATGTTGTTGCGCGACGACGTAAAGTCGATGATCGCATCCAACTGCTCCGAGACCTGCCTAGCCCCTTCCAAATGATAATGTGACCCATTAACCTCGAGCTAGCCACGAGTAATTCGCACCCCATTTTACTAAAATTGAAAAATTATACATTGAAAATAACAATATTGAATATCGGCTCCGTAAAGTGTTACACACGCCTGAGCCTAACAAATAAACGAACTTATAATAAAAAATATAAGATAGTTGAGGATAGTAAGAATTAGGCTGTTTTCAATAAGATAATAAGAATAGTTTTGAGCAGTGGTGGAAAAGTGGAAAATTTATTGGTAGACCTTAGATCTTTCTCCCAAGTAACACCAGAAACATCTTCTTTGAAAAGAATATAAGAAGTTTGTTGTAAAAAAGTCGTAAGGATGAAATACCAAACATGTCTGGTCTTGAAAAAGTTTTGATGATGTTTTTCCACACATATTCGGTTCAAACGTGGTACCAGAACAGCGAACAAATTTTTGTTCTATTTTTGTTCGATCAACTTAAATCTTACTTCTTGAAAACATCGTTAACTGTTTGTCATCTTACCACTACGAACTATCTTTACTCACTTTTGAGTATCCATACTTTTTACCGATTTGAGTCAAACGTACTTCATTTTGGATTGTTTGGAAATAGCGTGTATGCTAGATATTTGTAAATATGTTGATAGGTTGCATTCAAGATGAATTTTAAACATGTTTTTAACATCCTCATGCAATAGTGAAATTATTCAGAATAGATTGTGAATCCAGTACAGTGACGGCTGAAAAAATGTTTATTTGAAATACTGGAATAAAAAAACACACTTCCTAAATTTAAGATTGTGATGCCACTCACTGATTCAAATAGAAGCCAAATTGGGCATAGGGGTTTATTCAAATGTTACATAAAGCAACAGTTTGGGTGATTGTTTAGTATTTTTTATAAATTGTTGCGCTTAATTTGTGGGGAAATTTTTTTGCGATGTAGCTACGCACAACATAACAGAAAAATTGTATTTGTATTTTTTCTTCATACTGACATTACTCGGTTCAATTTCACAACAAAAAACGTAGAAAAGAAAAACCCAACATTTGAAAATCAAATGTGTTACTAATGTTTTTACCCGTACTGTAGACTTGTACTGTAGGACTGTAGACATCGAAAATCGCCATGTTGATTTTTGTGAATTCCATAAAGAAATCTCATTAAAATTCAATAATTTATTCGGGGTACCTTCTGCGTTTTTTAATCCAATCGATGGCGTATGAAATTAGGGAAGGAAAAACGGAAAGTTGCACTGCTAACCTTGAACCGCATATACAATTTTGATACAACTTCCATGCGAAAAGCAGTTTTTATTTCTCATTTGAAAAAGTAATAAACAATCATCTTTAACGCGTAAAATACCATTAGCTACGATATAGTTTCGCCATTAAAAATCTTGTTTATATTTTTTTACTTTGTTCATACCGTGCTTGCTTTGACAAAACATATCATTATGTTATAAGCATGCTGTTGGAAGCATCCATAGAACATAATATTTGTCTTATGCATGTTCTACAAAACATCTGGTATGACCTAAAAGATGTTTAAAAATGCCACATATATTGCGCTTTTTCGGTTATATGCGTGTATGAAATTAAGTTATTGACGTTAGAAAAAAAACATGAGCTTGGTCTAAAACGTGTATTATTAACATGAATATGACAAGTGGTGTTACTT